>JBCEWB010157835.1:0-10525 GCA_039654565.1 Peronia peronii
CGCTACTGTTTTTCTTTTATCTCCGAAGATAATTTGTTGGGAATATAGATCTAGGTCTAAACTTTCGTATAATTTTGTTGATTTTAATGTGGAATTTCTTTTCCCTCGGGCATTAATTGTAGTCGTCAGTTTAGGTGAATTAAATCTCGATCTGCGCGCACAGATCACAGTCCAAATACATACAATATAGAGGCGTACAGTTGTCAGCTGCCTTGTTTACCGGCTCTATCTATTTTTAGCCGGCGCACAGCGATGACGCTCTCGCTTGAACTGTTGTCACGGACTGAGCGGGCGAGTTTCACGTCTCGCCGTCTCTGTATATATTGGTTTACATCCTGAATAAAATGATAATAAAAAATAAAATTGTGAAAGAGAAAAAAAAAAACAACCAATCAAACAAACAAACAAACAAAAATAAAATAAAATAAAATAAAAAACAAACAAACAAAAAACATAAGAAAAAAGCGTCAGTGATTAGTTTCAAACAAATTACTAATAATACTACGTTAAAGTGAAGAAATTCGACCGAGACTGAGCAAATAATTTATTATTTCAGAAGCGAACCACAGATCACAGCTGGTGGCGACAAATGTGGCACTTACCTGACAGTTCTCACCTCTTCAGCGTCCGTAGCGAGAAAGATATGATGGCCCTTCGTTATATAAGGCATCAGAAAGTCCCACACAGCTTGGACATCGCTTGCCTTGTTTCTTACAAGTTACAGGCTCAAACGGCAGCAAAGAGCTGCGTCCCAGCCGGATATGGACGCATACTAAGTTTAAATCCGCCTGGTCGTAACCTGTCAGCTTGTGAATCTGTTCCACTGTAATGTTAGGCTTCCATCTGGAATAAGGCACATTGCAGAAGTTATCAGCAAACGGTTTTAAACGAGAGAATTCCACTTTCTTCTCTATCTTCGTTTTCACGTGGTTGGTACACTTTTGAACTACATTTGGTATGAGATTTCCTGCACAAGTTGGGTTTGCACAGCTGGGTAAATTAGAAGTGATGTTGTTTTTTTTGCAGGTCATGCAAGTGGAATTGAAACCGTCGCTTGGAGTACAATTCCAGTTTTTACACACTTTGGCGATTGATTTGCTGGTTTTGTTGGCATTTTGTAGGGTGCAACATCTCTTGTTCATAGCCTCAAAACATGAAGAATTCCCACATGTAGAATTGTTTTTTTTTTGTTAGCAGATTCACAAAAAGACTCACAGCAATGACTGTTTTTCAGTATTTCCCATACTTGATAATCATCCAGCATTGCCTGGACGATCGGGGCCAGGGCTTCATTTAGACTCCTTCTCAGGAAGTCAGTTGGCGTCATAAGTCGCAGCCAGCCCTCTTGGAATATTTTCTTATGCACTTTTGAAGTCCATTTTGGATATCTTCTCTGGTAAAATCTGTTCTTCGCTATAGAATCTTGAAATCTGTGGTTGGTACGGATGTAAACCACATCTTGCGAATATGCGTTTTCAAATATGATCTTGTCCAGCCTCAGATTTGTCTTTGATCCAAGTGCCTGAGAAAGGAAATATATTTGTCTATAAAATGTCGGAATTGGATTGAAAAACAAACACTTTTAAACAAGTGAATGTCAGGTGAACAGGGCTGAATGAGTTTCACGACAAGAATGAGCATGAAAAAAAAGGAGAAGGAAGAGAGAAATGGGGTGAGAGTGAGAGCTTTAGCTCAGCCTACACTGTGTATTCATAGACTAGAATAGTACTTTCAAATCCGAAACAAAAGCGTTTAGGACGATCTCCCTATCAGAAGACATCTGACCAGCCGCTGCAAATGATCTTCGAATCCGAACAGTCCCATGAAACTTTCAAGCCCCATCGTCTAATGACAAAAATAATAAACTGTTCAAAAACAAGAAACCTAATCAACATGATAATATTATTAGCAATTTATATTAATTTCCAAATGGACAGGAAACAATAGGAAAAATAGAAAACAAAATAAATATGCAGTTTTATCTTTCTGTAGAAAAAACTTATAATGATGATCACTGACCTTAATTTCTACCGAAGACAAGCCTTCAAGTTCTGACTTTGGAATATCCCAGTTGAGCACGTTAGGTCGGTAAAACGTGGTGATATTTGTTGGCGACGTCATTATCATCCCAAATGTTGGATTGGTCACTTCTGCCAAGAAGTAGACACCCACTATCGCTCTCTGGCGGTCACCAAGACCATAGCAATATAGTGTATCGTCGCACACGTAGAATATGTACTTTTTCTTGGCAGTAGGAGCACTACTGGTCTGATGTGGCAGAACCGCCTCGGAGAGAATGACAGTGGAGATATCAGTTGGGGTGCTGCTCTGATAATCTTCATGTCTTTCCAGATGAGTCACTCCGGTTGGCCTGAGGACAAAAAAAAAAAAAAAAAGAAGAAATAAAGAAAAAAGAAAAGACACTCCTCTTTTGGGCAAACGCTATGGATTTAAGAACAAATATTTACATATATATATATAAAAGATCAGCAATAAAGTGCAAGAGATATTAGCAAAGTTTGAACGTAGGAAGGTCAGGCTATCCGTTGATGTTCGTAAAAGCTGGTTTGGCTAATATAAGTGTCTTCAATACTGTGGTCAATTTTGTTTTTTAAACATAGTTGTTTGTGGAGCCCTATATATATATATAAGATCATAAAACAATATATTATCTATATTAACATTGCAAGAAAACCCACAATAGGCTTATGGACTCGAAAACTGCTGAATGGATCCATCTGAGATTTGGCACACAACATTGTTGCATATAGATCTGTGTTTCTATGTACATAAAGCCGAAAACAAATTATCTTTGACGTTATTCTACAAATGCGGTAATAATTGAATAACAAACTCGCGAGGATGCTTGATCCGAATTGTACGTTCGATAGTATGATGCGTTCAGAACACGTTTTCTTTGAGTAACAATCAGTTTAATCAACCAGAATATCAGCATCGAGGTGCGCATGCTTGCCATACACTTTAAATCGCGGAGCTATATATCTAAAAGTCTCTCAGCGAGGCCGTGGGTTCTCTTGTAGTATACTATAAATCTGCAACAAACCCACAATAGGCTTATGGACTCGAAAACTGTTGAATGGATCCATATGAAATTTGGCACACATCATTGTTGCATATGGATCTGTGTTTCTATGTACATAAATCCGAAAAATACTTATTATCTTTGACGTTATCCTAAAAATTCGATAATGCTTGAGTAACAAACTCGTGAGGATGTCTGATCCGAATTGTACGTTCGATAGTAAGACGCATTCTAAACACGTTGTCTTTGAGTAACATTCAGTTTAATCAATCAAAATATCAACATCGAGGTGTGCACGCCCACCATATATTTCAAGTCGCAGGATTTTTTTTTCTAAAAATCTCGCACGGGTGGCCGTGGGTTCTCTTCTAGTGTATATATATATATATGTATATATATTCACATTTCAATTCTTATAATAGAACAAAATGGGTGTGCCTGCAATGTCCTCACATTTCATAAAAAATATTTTTGAATAAAAGATAATACATTTTTTAAAAGAAACTAGGGCAAAAATCCGCTCTACGAACGGGAATTATTGAATCAAGAATTTTGTGTTGGATGACAGATTACAAATATTTAGAAATATGGCTATAAATATTGTTAAGTGAAAGAAAGAAACAAAGGCTTTCGAAAGGCACTGAATGAAATATTTGGATCTTAAATCAATTGGGTGAAGCAAATGAGAAACAGCGGACCTATCCTGACAATAGGAACGGAATTTGCAACTGTGTTACAATTCCTGATGTTCTTTTGATAGGTAGTATCAATTCTTTAAAATACCAGCAAAACATTCTTTCAAAAGAATGCAGACATTATATTCATGTAAGAAAAAGTAAACAAGCACAGCTATTTGAATAAATAATATTAAAGGGGGAGGGGGGTGGGTCCTGAAATTGCACAAAATGTTCGGTTTTGGGTTTTTGTTTAAGTCTTTTAAAAGTTCAGCCGTTTCTGAATATAAAAATGGTATAAAAAAAAAAGTTTCCATTCTAAGGTGTGGAGAGGGTGATCAAGTAAAGGGTGACCGGCACCTCTGCTATCCAGGCTCTTGCTCATTCTAGGCTCCATATTCAGTGATACATCATCAATATTTCGCTGGCTACAGGCAAATTGCGTACAAAAGGTTTGATTATGACCTCCCTCACTAATATTGGGAGCCCCAGTGCCAGGAGTGGACACTGACTGACCATCTGAGGCGCTGACTACACCGAATAGCAGTGAAAACGTTCGCCTGGGCCTCTAAAACAGACTTCCACGGCCTAATGAGGGTGAAATATGCACAGCTTCTGCTGTTTCAGAGCGCAGTGGTGGATTGTCTGTCATACAGGAAGGATAAAAATGATCTTTGTTTTGACTGAGGAAGACATGGCGGCCATATAAAGCCCTCCCTGGACCCTAAAATGATACGGAAGCTCTTTTGCTGATATGGATAGGAATAAAATGGATGAACAACGAGAGTAGGCATAGGCAAAGGCAAAAAACGGCATAGAAATCATGGAAAGAAGTCTTGTAGGTGAAACAAACATGTTTTGGGGTCGAAAGCTCTTTACGGCTTTGATATGAATACAGAACAAAACAATACCAAAAGAAAATGATCAGAGGGTTTTGTTTTTTTTTTATAAGATTTTAAACTTTTCAGAAAGTTGAAATTTTAGGGTCAAATTTTCACAAATTCTGCAACATTTTTACATACCAATTTTAAACATTTATGGAAAAAAAACTGAGGCGATATAAACAATCCCCTCTAATTATTTTTAGATATTGAACTGAAAATATGTACGCAAAATTTCAAGCAAATCGGTTATAAAATGTAGAAGCCTACTTATAATTAAGTTACGCAATATCGGCTAACAAAATCAAAGATGGCCGCTGTCGCCATGACATCCATAAGTGATTTTCAAACTTTGTTCCTTGTTTCTCTCTAATTTGACCATACCGAGTGTGATGGTTATTGTTAAAATCATCTCCCTCCAGCGGTTTCAAAAATGACTCAATGGATCCGCCCCCCCCCCTCCCTTTGATGCAACCCTAACTGAAGAGCTCTTTGTGATGACTGATTACATGAGAAATGAAACAGGAGCAATCAGCAAGCAGGGATGGGTCATTTTAACCACTTGCAATGTACGACAGTTCGCATTATCTTATTAATGGCCTGTATCAGTGCTACAAATAAACTAGCAGAATACAGCAGTCTGTTCGGAGTGATATTTGTCTTTTATTTTATGACCATTAGTGAGCTAGACAGCATTCCCAAATGATTCCCATTTAAATAGTAATATCATTAAATTAAATAGTAAAATGGGTGCAATCGCATCACTTTAAGTTACCCATTACTTTGTTTCCTCAAGTGCAGGCAGGTCGAATGCTTGGAATAGCAAAACTTTTACTATATAGTTACTCAAAAGAGGAAGAATCTGAGAGGGTGTTTCTCATTATTCTTTTGGCCACTTCGATGGCAATATGAATCTCATCGTTTCATCTGTGCCATATTCACCTCATTATTTCTTAAAACTCAGTAGGTTCAATCAAAAACAGAATACAGCAGTCTGTTCGGAGTGATCTTTGTCTTTTATTTTATGACGATTAGTTAGCCAGACAGCATTCCCAAACGATTCCCATTTAAATAGTAATTTCATTAAATTAAATAGTAAAATAGGTGCAATCGCAACACTTTAAGTTACCCATTACTTTGTTTCCTCAAGTACAGGCAGGTCGAATGCTTGGAATAGCAAAACTTTTACTATATAATTACCCAAAAGAGGAAGAATCTGAGAGGGTGTTTCTCATTATTCTTTTGGCCAATTCGATGGCAATATAATTCTCATCGTTTCATCTGTGCCATATTCACCTCATTAATTCTTAAAACTCAGTAGGTTCAATCAAAAAAGTGGGAATGAACTCAAGAGTGGGAATCAGCTGGATTATATAAAAAAAAAAAAATCTACCCGCTGAGGATTAAAAACGGGAAAGATAACTGATGTTAGTAGCACGTCACCTGTAAGCAAATCTATGCAATTCTTTCTTATTAAACATTTCATTATTCTTCTCTCCCTCAAGGTCAAATGGGCTTCAGTTTGGGATTACTTGAAGTCAACATTCAAACCGACTTTTAATGGTTTATTTCAGGGGTTGATGAATTTTGTCAGCTCTCATTACAGAAACAAATGCACTGATTTAAGAGATAAAAATAGCACTTTATCTGATAAATCCAAAAAGATATGGTTTTTTCCCTAATGCGCTTCTGGTCTCTACAAGCTCTGGAAATGAACAGATTCTGTTCGTTTCTCTTGTATGAATCAATTAAATGCATATAATATACAAGTAGAATTTTAACAAAACTTACTGTAAAAACTTGATAGTCTTTGGATTGGTCTTGAGAAACTGGGCCAGAAAGAATGTAACCACCGAACAGACCAGAATTAGTCCGATCAACTGGTGTCTTCCAGTACAAGTAAAGTTTCTGTTAACCAGTGATACAAGCGATTAATATAGTGAATGAACTTGTGAAGTTTCAAGTTATATACGTAAGTAGCCGATATGGATTGAACAATGGATGGATGGCTAGATAGATGGATGTTGTGAATGGATGGATGGATGGATGGATGGATGGATGGGTGGATGGATGGATAGATTGTTCAGGGGAGGGATGGACGATGGATGGATGAATGGATGGATGGATGGATGAGTGGATAGATGGCTAAATAGATGGATGGTATGAATGGATGGATAGATATATGGATGGATGGATGGATGGATGCATGCATGCATGGATGGATGGCTAGATAGATGGACAGTATGAATAGATGGATGAAGATGGATGAGTGGATTGATGGAGGGATGGATGGATGGATAAATGGATGAATGATTGGTTTGATGGAGCTTGGGTGGATGGATGGATGAATGAATGGGTGGATGAATGAATAGATAAAATGGATGGATGGATGGTTGGTTGGTTGGTTGGATGGATGGATGGATGGATGAATGGGTGGATGGATGGATAGATAAAATGGATGGATGGATGGATGGTTGGTTGGATGGATGGATGGATGGATGAATGGATGGATGGATGGATAAATGAATAGGTAGCCACATGGATAGACATTTAGGTGGAATGGAGGAGGAATTCGTATGAGGGGGAGAGGGATTTTTAGGTCCGAATTCTTATTTGGGTCAAATTCTCACATCAGCATGTAGCAGTTTCGATCGAGACTTTACATACATTGCCATATCTCTACAATAATTATATTTTTAGAAATCCTGATAGATTGAAGGAGATAACAGGAGACATAGGCTATGAATTATGAAAATTTAAGTAAACTTATACACACCAAAATCCCCAAACATTTTGGACAATGATGTTCCAAACACTAATTACTCAGGTTTTTCAAACCTCCAGTAGAATAGAATAGTGATGAACTGCAGAAAATGAATACACTCTCAGGAGTGTTAGTGAATACTGCAAAACTCCATCGAACCTCAGATCAAAATGTGCCTTGACCGTTCTCCTCATTTATGTTTAAATAGAGCTCTAAAATAAATCACGAATATCAGTAACAACGCAAACACGAACTGGATCTAAACGAGAATTTATACTCTACCTGATCATCCTGATTGGTCAAATGAATATCCTTTAGATGGAAAATACAAAAACATTATTTCATATATATCTCGATCTCTGAATTTTAGATTCAGTTTATGCCTTGTTTACGTCTCAGCCAAAAACGGAAATGTGCGTTTCAATGAGGTGTGGGCCCAGCGCGATGATTTGCAAGAATGGAAACGTTTATTGGGGATTCGTTTTTTCGCAGTGTTTTGTTCCACTTAGTGACAGAGCTCGAGCAGTCAGTTCTGAAATCGAATCATAAAGACTTTACTGTGCACAACCCCTATACTTCAGAAGAAAAAGAAATCTCTCTGTTATGCTCAAGTGGTGGTGCTTATAATCCGATATCAGAATGCTTAAATCGATAATAATTACAATTCATTTCCGAATCTGTTGCACATATTACACACCGTTCCAAATCCAGTAGCATGTATTATATCCAGTCAACATAACACACCGATCCGTCAGACCGTTTGGGTGGATTCATGTCTTTATTGCCATGGTTCAGCTAATTTATTCTCTACAGTGAAATGTCTGTTACTTCAACCGTGCCGGGGTTAGAAATGTCCCACCCAGGCTAATGCTCATTTTGTGTCATCAGTATTAACTCGACGGGCCGATCAACTCAAAGACACATTTATCATTATTTTGCATTTGGGTCACTTTCCAGAGTATAAATAATCCAGTAATGCTCTGCACATCTTAAATTGCCATTTACTCCTGAACTGTTATTTCTAAAACATAATATATAAAACATCAATCTTGAAAGATAGAGTAACTGGGGACACCCATATAGATAAAAAAAATGTGTTTCATGAGCTATGCCATATGCAGTGTTGGCCAGAGTAATATAGCTGTTTAACAGGCAACTTGACATTACATTTGGCTGCCGCAAAGGATCATTGCGAGTGCATCGTGAAGATCTTATTCATCTCGTCGAGTCCACAAAACAACATACGTGTGCCTATTGGCCCTGTACGCCACCGTCAGTTTTAATATACAACACACATTACTATTAGCTTTAAAATGTGACAGATAAAGAAATCATAGAACGTTTACACAGGAAACATTTACAGGCATTTCATAAATCCAATATTGATTTTGAGTTATGATACCAAGCTATCATTCTGTTTAAAAATCTATAACAGACTCCAAATTATAAACCCTCTCATTGTCAGAGCATTTGCATTACCATTCTCTAGAGCTAATATGAGCCAGTTTTGACGACCAATGAAGACCGGATATCCGTTGTGCTGAAGAGATTGTTTTGTTTCACCGTCTAGTAAAATTATTTCGCTTATGCAGGAGCCAGGCCTCAAAGTTTCAAATGGAAATAAT
The DNA here is from genome assembly GCA_039654565.1 of Peronia peronii. Lineage (NCBI taxonomy): Eukaryota > Metazoa > Mollusca > Gastropoda > Systellommatophora > Onchidiidae > Peronia > Peronia peronii. Next base: position 8,988 of record JBCEWB010157835.1, read on the forward strand.
GCAGTTAAAAAACTACGCTAAATCTATAGATCAACTCAGAAATCTAACTCAGTCAGAGTGCTTGCTTATGTCCACACAATGTCTAAGGCGTCTATCCAGCCATTCTAAATTTTATACCGATAACGAAACTATGTGAATGTGAACCAGCAGTCTATACAGTTTTGAAAACTGCCTGTAAGGCCATCCTTCGTGACATTGATTCTTCTTTTACATCCTTTAGAACCACTTTAAAATAATTAGGCTTCTGTTTAAATTACCTCAGATCAGTATAAATTCAGAAGTTTTTCTGGACTAAAATATAGAATTTAGAGCTACCATACATGTAAAAGAGGAAAATAATTCCTTGAAAACAAGATAGGGAGAAAATGTACATTGTTACCGAGAACAAATTTAACAACGTCAGTTTTATCATCTCATGCTCGGTGAAACTTCTGTTGTCTGTCAAAATACAAAAACCTCCGAAAGCACAATAGTATAATCCGAATAGCGTTAAATATAGATTATACATATCATGTTTGGGGCTGAACTTGTATTCAGCACGGAGCGCTGAAGTCTCTTTACATTATTGAAATCCATGTGGAAATACGTATGAATTCAAGACATATTTTGGGGTACGATTATTGTTTTTGTCATGCAAGCGACTTCACGAGAAGAAACTCGGGGATTGGGTCATTATGACAAGTCCTCGACAGAATAAACTCTTCTCTTTTTGAGAATTTTTTAAACGGTGAGAAAATTTATTTAATCTAATATAATGGTGAACAAAGCCTCCTGTTAAAGCCTGCAACTTCTGCAAGTCTGTGTGTGTGTGTGTGTGTGTGTGTTGGGGGGTGGGGGGAGGGTCGCTTTCAGTAAACAAATACGGTCGAACACAAAAAACTCGAACATGGAAATCTCAAACTCGCGGAAATGTCGAACACCTCTATCGGCCATGTTTGATTTCCTATGTTTTCTTTGTCGTGCTCTCGACACGGATTTTTCGAACTTCATCATCATCTATTGGATCTCAAAGGGGCAGAATATCTGATTAAGCCCAGTTTTTATCTGGCCTTGCTCGCCCCAGACTGTTGACGATAAGGGAAAGGCATGCAGGAGTGGTTGGGATATTCAGTATAATATGTGTAGTCTAAATTTGGACGTCATCGAAGATGAAGATCCGGGAGAGGGTGGTGTGGTAATTGAGTGGGGTAGTGAACTAGGCCACACAAACTGTCTGTGTTGTAAGGAATAATCATAGCCTACCTGACCCGATGCACGTACAGTGACGTGGCGAGGGGTAATCCGCTGTCCAAAAGACAATGGATAATGCCATTTAGATGAACTGAGGGGTGCTAATTCCTAGAATACAGTACCGGCCATAGACATACCAGTATAGAGAATTTCGGGTCCTTTGAACACAGCGTCGGCGCTGCAAGTCAGTGAGACGACTGCACGATGGGTGGAAGCGCGTATAGCAAACAAAATAACTAAAACACGGGGTGGGGGGGGGGGGGGGGGAGGGGGGGGGGGGAGGGGAGGGGGGAAAAAAGAATTTCTGA
>JBCEWB010157846.1:0-10525 GCA_039654565.1 Peronia peronii
TCTTTTTGTTGCTGTTGTTGTTGTTGTTGTTATTGTTGTTGTTGTTGTTGTTGTTGTTGTTGTTGTTGTTGTTGTTGAGTTTTTTGTTGGTTTATGTTTAAAGCAAAGGGCACAAAAGTTACTTTTTCTTCATTACACTGCTTGTTCAATCGCTGGTTTGTCTGGCAAAGGGAAGTAATAGGACTGAGCACAACGATCTCACATTGCATCGAGAGATCATGACGGTTCGTAGATATTTTTCTATTGTACCTCCGGACTCCAGTGTGAGCAGTTTCTCTTGCAAAATAGAAAATTAGCTTCTGGAATACAATTGCTTGAAAACACCATATTCTGTTCCTAGCTTGTAGAACGTGCCCCCGACGTTCGTGACAACTACAAGAACACTTCTTGGATCACTGCGACCACTGTCAACTCTTGATAGACGGAGTGCGTACATTATCTCTAATTTTTGCTGGTGGGAATTTCACATCGAAATTTTAAAGATCTTAAGCATCTTCACACCTTGAGCTTGCAAATGAATCGAATTTTGGCCAGGGAATTCTCGCCACTTCGCGAAACGGCCGGCAAAATATGCACTGTTAATTTCAGGTAATCGGACCTTGATCACACTTCTCGGCCAAAATGCCAAAAAGGCTTCCAAATCGGGAACTGGTCGCACTTCGAGCTTTGGCAGTAACATAATATATATATATATATAAACATTGTCGGCACGGTATCGCAAAGTGCAAACCTACAAATTTCATGAAAATCGTTATTCTGTCCTCAGTCTGTCCTTTATGAGCTCAGTAAAAGATTTTTAAACTAAAAGTATTAAAACGACCAGAAATACAAAGCGCTAATCTCTCAATCTACCCCTCGCCTGGTGCTACAAAGCGCTAAACCACTGGTACGTTGACGATACGTTGACGTTGACAAGGTACGTAGCGCCTTGTGTCATTTCCATTTGCCCAGCCAAACACACAAAGCGATCTCAAAGTGCCAACATGTTCAAAGAGATGATCATGGTGCAGTCAGGTCATTGTCATCAAGACTGTTACGAGTGATTACATGGCAGAGTAGTTGAATTACTATCCTTTTTTTTTTTTTTCCATTACAGCTCAGACTGCGTCGAGTATAATAAAAGCCAGAACAATAACTAAAAATGCATTGGGGAAGCGGACGAAAACAAAACAATTGAAGTAAAACAATAAAGGTCTCGTGCCCACCTTTACATTTGGTAGTTATTTTACAGGTGTTCCTGTGGACATGCTGATTTGTGACTGTCTGAAACTCACGGAGATGCTAGCAACTCTGCCGCGGCCCGACATGGTTAACAAGAAAGGCCGAGATGGTCTACTCTCTATAAAAATACCAAAAATCGAATCGAATCGAATCGAATTTGAAAATGCAGGGGCTGTAAATTGCACCGGTGCTTTGATGACCTTGCTGAAAAAAAAGTGATTTTGATTTGCTTTCAAGAATGAAGTATTTAAGGAAAGATTTTATACCGTGGCCAAGATGAAAACGGTTTAAAATTAATGTGGAACATTTTACTGTTAGCAGAGGGTGTAGACTGAAAGAGTTCTTACCTTCCTTGACCAAATAATGTAGCTGATGTGAACGATATATCACTCTCAGATACAGACGTATGCCTCCATGACACAGGAGAATTGCATGTTGATGCTCTTTGAAATTTTACGAGTCACATGAAGAAGACCTCATTCTTTTGAGAACCATCACTGTTCCTTCTAAACTACCATTCTGCATCGTGCACCAGCCATGATTCTTCGAAGCTCCTTTCTGATTCAACAATCCCATTTTCAACCGCTACACCTGCTTGTTAAACCGTAGGATATTGTCACCAGGCTTTGAAAGTCATGCACAAACCTTGGAACCAACAGCTATGATTGAATCCTCGAGCCAGAGAGCAATGCCAGATGTCACAATATCGTACATATCGGTAATTTTGGAGCACCAGTGAGCAGGTCAATCTGCAGAAGCAAAAATAGAAGTAGAAGAAGCTGCTCCAGCAGCCATAACGCTGACCGTACAGCAAAGAAACTGAAACTGTGGTGTTCTTTTCACTGAATCTTCAAAGTCACTTCCAAGTGACGAGACAGGAAGATAATATTCTATGAAAATTTTAAGCTGGGGATAAAATGGCTCTAGTGAGAAATCTCGAGGACAAGGCTCCTGTGAATTGTAAATACACATTAGCAGTATCTAGCACACTGAGCAGGTACCTTCCTCTCTAACAGTAAGGATAATGCCCTCAAAGTTCGGGTTTGTAAGACCATTTTCTGCAATAGGACAAGTCGTGTAAAGACACTCAATGTCATTACAAACATCTTTACTGAGAAAACAAGCACATAAAATTTACGACCCAGCTGCCTACAAAGCGTGCCCAACTATGAATTCTCTGATAGCTTCTTTCAAAATTGTGAGGAAAACACAAGTTATAAGGAAAACTTCAAAGGGCTGTAACTAGAGCCGATATAGAAGAATATGTTAGATATTTATCAGTTTTACAAAACAAAATGAGAAGATGAACACAGAGACGACCTTTGCACAGGGATCTTTTCAGACGAAAATTTGTAAACAGGACTAGATTGCACTTTATCAGTCGAGAGATGTCTTGGACATGAATTGAAAATGGTAACATCAGTGACGAAGACTGGGTGACGGACATAGGCCTATACTTAGCTTTTTTGATGGGTGGATGATATATGATTAACCTACGAATATGCAAGTGAATAGATTCACGAACTTATTTCTGACAGATTTAAAGAAAGATGGATGGATGGATGGATGGATGGATGGATGGATGGATGGATGGATGGATTGGAAAGAGGCGGCGATAGGCAGATGGAGAGTGAATATGCGTGCAGACTAATAGATGGGATGCCCAATAGATGGAAATGATTCATGGCTGTAGATATTGGAGATATTGAATGGGATGGATGGATGGATGGATGGATGGATGGATGGATGGATGGATGGATGGATGGATGGATGGATGGATGGACAGACAAAAGGATGTGTGAGGGATTGCGGGCTGATGAATGGGTAGTTACTCATCTCTAGCTGTCCGTCCATCTGTGTTAAATTTTTGGATCTGTATATTAGTGACGGGATTTAAAAAAGGGCCTAAGAATGGGAGGGGGAGAGTTGATTGGGCTGGGGATGGTAACCTTGCAGCGATTCACGACATACAAATCAATAACAAAAAAGAAAGTAATAAAAGGAAAAAATAAATGAATTATTATCAATAGGAGTAGCGACAGCGAAGAAGTATTATAGGACACATTTTTTTAGAAGTCAAAAGGAGGCCTTTAGACCTGCTGTAGATCTAAGCTTAATAGTGAAAGGACAATTTGGCTAAAGATTGTCCTGCTCAGTTTGATATTAGGGAAACAAAGAGAGGATTTTTTAAAAAAAATAAGAGAGAGAAGAATTAAGTATTATTACTAATGACAACATTTTTTTTTAAATGCACCACGGACAGGAATCAGTACCAGGGACGTAAATTCAGGTTTAGAACACTGGAGTAAACACGGAGAGTGGGGCAGTAAGGGGAAGGAGGAAGGGGAATGCTAAACTTTACAGTTACCCAAATTAGAGAAACCGAATAGACAAGAGCCAGACAACCTAGCTTCAAACTGTGCTACAATTTATTGGAACAAACGTGATAGCGATAGAGAAACTCACTTTCAAACACTAAATAGGGGTATGTGATATTTTATATGGTTCCTATTTGACCATAGATTAGAAAAAAGCCTCTTGTTTTCAAAAACGAAACCACATCAGCTGAAGCCAGGAAAAAGGACATGTCAGAATCTTACTTGTTTCATCGGGGTACAAAATTAAGCAATGAATGCAGGGTGATAAGCTGATCTTCTCAATAAAATACGGACTGTGGTAAACACATAATTCATAATGTGCCTATGTCTGATTCTAGTTGTTCTACACCTCAAGTCTGAGTCAAGCGTAAGGCCTAGAACAGGTGGGGCTAGATATAGCTGTCTATGTAATACGTATATTGTCAGATATTCGTACCAATAGATCTGGTGGTTCTAACTTATTTCAGTAGAAGGATACATAACAATCTAGTCAGATGATACTGATTGTGAACAAAGAACAGTGAACTAAGCCATTATAAGAGATGTTGCTGTGACTCTGTGACTTCTGTTTTCAGGTGGACCCAAGACTAATGTTCGATCTAAGACATGAGCTATTTTTTTTAACATTACTGTGTTAGTCATTTAGCTCATGAATAATTTTTTTTTTAAATGCAAGATTTATGAGTGACGGAAACAAACAAACCGTAGAGAGATTATGCAATTTTCATTGACGAAACCGGCTACAATTAAAAATACAAAACAAAACAAAAGAAAAACGATATCCAGCTCGCCACTCATCCATTTGCTGCAAATTACTGAACAACTTCGAAATGTTTCATGACAGACATATTAGGAAGAAAGCAATGGATGAAGCATTCGATTTAGTAAAACTCCTTTTAGACAAATGGTGATATTTCTCTGCAATTAACAATTTTTCCAGGCCTAGCAAGTTACATAGCACTCAATATGAACCTGAAAAAAGAATCTGCACGTCTAGTCGTTGTTTGAAAAGAACCCTTGAAGGAAAAAAAATGGAATGCAGAAGACTAGAAAGACTATTTATGTGGATGGGTCGACAAAAACGTTATAATATCAACCATGTGTGTGAGACTCAAGTCTTTTAGAATCATAAGCTGTATGAGCAACGTAATATTCGGATCGGACCTTTTACACCAATTGAGTTCTTACTTTTTTTTACAAAGTGCTCTATGAAATTAATGATGAGACCCCCCCCCAAAAAAAAAACAACAACTTTTTTTTAACAATAATGATGTTTCTGCACTTATTACTCACTATCAGAATGAACAGATAGATGGAAAAAAAGGGAAGAGAGGAAGGGAAGGAGGGATGCATCTTCAAGTTCGTTTGGGGTTATTCGCCTTTATTTCAGTAACTAATACGCATAAATCATTAAAACAGATTCGAAGGATCATGAGTGACCTTATATCGGGTGCACTAAGAACACTGTCCAGCCTTAATCCATTTCAGTCTGTAAAGTTATCATCAGTATACGGAAATCACAAACTTTGTTAAGAAAAATCTTTGAAAGCTGACACAACTTTCAAGGAATTGAGCAATAAGTGGAGGCAAACAGTTTCTTGTGTTAGAAATGTGATGGGATTTCAAAACTTGTTTTGCGCCATATCGAAAAAGGCTAAAGTACAACAGCCAGCTCCGCAAAAAATAGCCTCGGTGTGCCCGCTGGACCGTCGTCGTTGGAGGAGGGTGTAGAGCATGAGCGTAGTAAAGCAGCCATTGTAACATTAATCAGTCCAATCAAATTCAAACGGCACAACTTATCTTAGAGTATCGCCGAAAGAAATGTTTTAAATTTTGCACACATCTATTTCCAAGTTTTCAGCTGAGGAGTATGCCGAGAATGCAAAGTGCATGATAAGTAGAAGGAAATTTTCAGTTTCTGTCTTCCAGATGACCAGTGACTCTCTCGTTCTTTCTCTTTTCTTCTCTCTTTCTCTTTCTCTCTCTCTCTCTCTCTCTTTCTTCACACACAAATACATGCATATTCACACACAAATACTCACATTCGCACACAAACCCCCATACACGGAGACTATACTATATTATGAAAACGCATGGTATAGCTAGAGACAGGACGATGTAATAATGTAATTACAATCGGACAGTGCTACTTTATCCTAGAGATGAGGTCCTGATGATAGAATTATGCATTAAAGGCTGGTGCAGGTGAACGAGGGACCGACATTCCTGTGGAACACAACTGTAGCTCTGTGATCATCCGACCATAACGATGGAAGATAATGAAGAGTCAAGAAACTATATGGACTTCTTATTTCTGGTCACGGTAATCATATTGACTGATTTAACAATTTCGAACATACTGCTGGAAAAAAAAAAAAAAAAAAGAGATTCAGAGGCGTATCCCCCATGATAGTCACTGCTTCTACAGTAAAGGCAGAGACATTTCCATGTCAGCTTTCTCGTGTCGTAAATCAAAAACTTCAAGTTGTTCATTCTTATAAATAGTACAGTTGGTAAGGATTTCACAAAAATGAAACTATATAGGTTTAGGCTAAAACCGTGTTAAACGTATGGGAAAATGGCAAGAACATCATCTAACCAGAAACCAAAACAGCTTTTCTGCCAATGAGATTACATTGACTTGGAAAAGTTCAGGCATTTCACATCTTCTATCTACATATTCATGGTAGCTCACTAATTATGCTCAAATGTCACTCGCTTTGAAAAAGGGAAGGGGAAGGTGGAGTGGGGGAGACTGCCCCGTATAGACTACCTTGAGAGAATCAGTTCTAACTTAGATCCCACTGCTTTCAATTAAGTCATTAAAATGTTTTCTATCACAGCATAAACCGTGAATTTGTTTCTCAATATCGTCGGTCTTGGAAGCGAATCGTCATATAATCAGATATGTGATGGGTAGGAGGAAGGCATCAGTTGCCAATCTTTTGCCAATATATAAAGAAGTCATAATTGGAGAATATCATAAAAAAAGAACATCATAAAAGAAAAAGAACAAATTCCTGAGTCTCACAAGGAGCTTGTATCTATACAAACTCAAATCCTAACAAGTAATGCATTATTTAATATTCACCAAATATAAATGTTCTTACGGCTTTTATCAGTGACATAATTATGTTTCTCTTTTTGAGACCGTGGGTGCGCTGTACAAATAATCAAAATATACTCTCACAATTTACGCATGCCTTGCCCACTACAGCAGAAACCAGCAAAGATGCAAAACATTGTCTGATATAATATATGAGTGTGGGCCTAAAATAATACTCCTATAAAGGTTGAAAGTGATTATTTGATTTGAAAGTAAAGCAGAAATTATCAAAATGTTTCGGATCTGGGAAAGAATCCTTACGGATGTATGAGATAGCCATTTTAAAGTTCATTGGAAAAAAATTTGCCGTTTTCCTTTTTCTTGTCTTTTTTTTTTTTAAATTTCATTGTACAACCAACAAGGAATTTTTTTTAAATCAAGAGAATCCGTGATAATTACTTTGTTAAACAGCTTTGTTCATATTCAGGAACTTCAGTCTACTGAGCATTTCCCAGATGTTCATACGGTCAATCTGCCTCTGCCCAGAACGTATGCATAGGCTCTGTCCTCTTAAAACCATAGAGGAGTATTTAGATGAATAACAAATCTCGAAAGATTTTCAAATGAATAACACCTTTTTGTTAAACTGAAACGAAATTAAAGGCCGAAGCCATTTCTTGTTGTTGTTTTTTTTGTTTTTTGTTTTTTTCAAAACCCGTGTTTGAAAGTACAAATGAACTTTCAGTCCTCTGTTAGCCTATGTTATGTCTAGGGAATAGATTTGACTAGTCTTAATTTTTAGAAATGTAGGTTTTAATTTTGTATTAATTTTCTTGTTTCTGTTTTTCTTTGTTTTGTTTTTTTTTTTTGAACCTATATTGTCGAGCTATGAAAGGCATAGATGAGTTTTTGCCTCATAACTTGGACCAACTGCTAGCTGATCTAAGTTTATCTGACTATGCGTATAAATGCTTTATCTATATAGATGAAATTGACCAAACAAGAGAAATTTTGTGACAAAAGTAGCGATAAGCTTATTGATCTAAACAAAGGCATCTCTCTAGCGTTTTTTTGTTTTTTGTTTTTGGGTATCTCTGCTAATTTCTGCAAGTGCCAAAAAAAAAAGGATCAGACTTGGGATTTGGGACATGCAAGATAAGTTTATAATAATTTTGGTTAAGTTAATTTGATGGAAGCTCTATCTGCTGGTGTTGCTACAAAAGCTCTTGATGTCTACATCATCAAAGTTTATAAGTGAGTCTTAGAAAAGAAGAGAAAGGACTACTGTGCTCAAAATGCACACATGCACACAAGCACGTTATTTATTTATAATGTTATAATTGCCATTGCTCTACTGTGGAGATCAGAAAATGCAATGTCTTTCTTCACTGATTTGACAGGATGTATCACAGGATCGAGAGAGAGTGAGAAAAAAAATACGATCTGAGGTAATCCACCTCTCCCGTCTCCCTCACTTAGCCATGAGACATGGAATAGTGAAAGGCCGAACTTGTAGTGAGAGCATAAGTAGGACAATCCGAATGATTCCCTTCCGTTTACACTGGTACGACGACAGTTGAACACATTAACTTGTGTGTCGAAATTCGCCACGCGGAAAGATCACATCACAGTATAATCTGTCCTGTTGTGGCCATTGTCGGTACGTATGATGTATCAAAACTGTCGGACAGGTAAATACCCATGATCTTGTAAAATCATCTAATTGGTATTAGGGGAATAAATAATAAAATATGCATTTTTACTATCAGATGCTTCACTGTAATGCTTTTGTTATTTCAGCATATTTTTCTCCTTCTCTCTTTCTTTATTAAGTGGTGAATGCATCCTTTGGTTGTATTATGTGTAATTCGTGTGTAACGGCCAGCCTATACAGGAAACTTTGTCACTAGATACCCATCACATTTTCCGAAAGTCTGCAGCTATGAAAAATTTGGCATAAGATAACAATAGATTATGGTAAGGTCTGATTCGTTATTCGTTCGATTTATCGAGGCCAGATATAATTATGCAAACGTTGTGAGTTTTCGCGGTTGTGAATCTGTAGAATATCTGTTATCAACTATTAAGCGTGTTTATATTGAGAGTTATATCGATCGAACACGTTTAATTCCTGAAATGGAATTTTGTGGTCATCAATTTTCTAATTATATGTAACAGTCCTTTAACGTCAGAGCCTATCATAATAATTTATTTGTACTTTTATCGAATAGGAAAAATGGGTGTAGCACTTTGGAAATTTTGCAATAACGACAGTGTTTCCCGTCTTGCCAGTTGCATATCCGGGTTATATGAAAGGATTCACACTTGGAAAGTTATCTTAAAAACAGTTTAAAGTTTGAGGTCCCGAATTTAATTAAGGCTATCTAAATCTTTCTTGTTCGTCGTCTTTCTTCAGTGAATTTGTTGTGGACGTTGGTGAAACCCATACCTATAGCGTCGAAATTCCAAAACCTCATTGAAATGTAAAACTATTTTAATTGTTTTTTTTTTCCGAATTTTTCGTATTCAGTGCGATTGGCGTATGTCTAAGATTCCCAGAATTAATTAGTTTACTTTAATCATGCAAACCACTTATAAGAGCTTTGGTTCTCCTCGGCCCATAAAATACACTCAACAAACCTCAAAAGTTTTTAATAAATCTGAATTGCGCAATAGTGGGCCGAATAAAAAATAATTTCGCTATATCATGGCCTTTACACCTTGTGGATTAAAATATGTGGCTATTTTCGATTTGTTTTTGGGTGTTTGCTTTCTGGCTTTTTTTTTTCAGATTTTTTATAGCCTACCAGATTATAGGGGCAGAATGTTCCTATGACGAATTTTTTTTTTCCGTTTTTGTCATAGATGGGGCGCAATCGATTTTCAGGAAAATTCCCTATCAAATTGAGGTGAAAAATGGTATTTGCCAACTCTTTCATTCTGCTCTTATTGATAACAGCAACTGCTGAATTCAACATCGATTTTGCGAGGATTTCTGCGTGATTAAAAAAAAAAAAATCACTGGATTGTTTAGAGTGTTATCATTCAGATTCAATGAAGTGAAAGAAAGGAAATGCCTCTACAGGAGTATAATTATTAGCTTATCAGAACGCAAATATTGAGACTAAGCCTTTATTTGACACCGAAGATCAAGCTCTCCTGGGGGCAATAAAGAGAGAGAGAGGACTTCATATTTCATGGCCTATCGTTATTTCGATATCTTCTCTGCCAAACTGTAGAGGTTTGTGCATATTAATTTTTTTCCATGTGTTTTATAATCAATAGATTTCGGGGTTTTTTTGTGGTTTTATTTGTTTGTTTGTTTGTTTGTTTTTCATTTTTCTCGATTTTTTTTTTTTTGTTTTTGTTTTAAAATGCTATCTCCTCCAAAACGTACTAAGAGATTTTCATTACATTTCATATAAATATTTTCTTTGACATAATATAAAAAATGTCAGAAGCGTTTTTAGGTATGTTCTTTTCCTTTCGAGAAAAAAAATATTGAATAAAAATGCCAACTTTGTGCATTTTTCATATATGACATTTTCAAACAATTCAGAAAAAAAAAAACTATCTAAGAAACTTAAATTCCCTTTTGTCATTCTTTAGATATTAGATGTTAAAAATGACATGCAAAGTTTGGAATGATTTCGTTTCGTAATAACGGAGGAGACAGATTTTGAAAAACAACAAGGACATAATCCAAGATGGCTGTCGTTTCCACGGCAACCAGACACGCTAGCAAGTTTCCAATGACATATTTTGAATCAAATAAACAAACATGCCAAATACACATGCATAAATCAAAATGATCTAGCGTGCCAAAGGCAAACAAAAAAAAAGTTCTCAGATTCAGATGCCGCCCTCCCCTCCCCCCCCC
>JBCEWB010157890.1:0-25931 GCA_039654565.1 Peronia peronii
TTGAAATTTTAAGACTCTACGATTAGTGTTTTTTTCAAGATGGCCGCCGTTTCCATGGAAACCATCATTTTTTTTTTAAATTTGAAAATGAAAAACATCTTTCTCAGTCATTCACAACAACATGTCGAAGTTTCTCTGCTTAGTCTGGTGAAATAACAATCTGAAACTTTCACCCGCTTACCCCCTTAAGAGGGAGAAAGGGCGGCAATTGGATTTTTCCAGTTTGGGGTCAAAATGTCAATTATGTTGTTTTTTTTTTTTTGAAAGAGCAATTTCTTATCAGATTGTAGATCCAAAATGTCCCCATAGTCAAATTATTATTTATTACAGATTATTTTACAAATAGAGGATAGTCAGTATTCAGGAAACTTCACTATCAAATTGAGAGAAAAGATGGTATTGCCAAATCTTTTGTTCCGTCCCTATTGAAAATAGCAGCTGCTGAATTCAGTATAGGTCTTGTAAGGATTTCTTCTGTTTAAAAAAAAAAAAAATCACAGGACTTTGTTTGGTAAGCAAAAGAAATGAAATGTCTCCGTGAAGTACATTAGCTTATCAAATGGCAAATATAGGTGCTAAGTCCGCATTTGAGACTTAAGAACAAACCCTCTAGGAAAGAGAGACTTCATGCTTCATGGAACAATGTTACTTAGATGTCTCCTCAGCTAATTGTAGAGTTATGTGTATATTGAAGTTTTTTCGATGTGTTTTATGACATTGGTCAACAAATTTTAACTTTTTGTCTCCCTCTTGGAAAACATCATGTGTTTTAAAGTAATACTGGGTCGCTGATTTCAGACCTGAAGTCAGATTTGAGCTAGCACGTCAGGTTTTTATGATTTTCAGGGTTCCCATTTTACCTGAGCAACAAAAACACACTGAGAATAAAAGTAAACCTTAGATCATATTAGTCACTATTTAAGACATTTCAAAGTGCTAAAAAAACTGATAAAGGAGTCCATGGATTATTTATCAAAGCAATATTAAAACTTGCAAATTATCAGAATCCTTTTGATAAATCAGAAGTGCTTGATCCTCTTGCACTTCTGCTTGTGTGGAATGTCCATTTCATGGTGAAGAAACCAACAGTAATCCCCTGTCATATTGGGGTTAAACTTGCCTTGATGTCTGTTTTTCATGACCTTTATATCTTGGTGAAACCTTTCATCGTAGCTCATCACTGACATCTTCAAGATTGGAAGGAAAAAAGTCAAGATGCGAGTGCAGAAAGTGCATTTTAAAAGACATATGAGCTCCCAACTGACAATATATTTTCAGCAGGTCTTCCACCAGATCAGAATAGTTGTCCCACTCTTTAATGTCCCATAATTCCACTACCAAATGGAATGCTTCTCAGGCTGCATGATCAAGTGGATTTAGTTTGTCCTTAAGACTACGCATGCACTATCCTGTTTCGCCCGCTGCTTGGTGAGGGTTTTTGCTCGCCTGACACAGAGTTTACCAAGCGGTTCCATTTTGGCTCGTGTTTCATCTTTGCACGGTGGAGAGCAGAGTCAATTCCAGCTTTCTGCAAGAATTTTGGCAACTTAGGAACATTTTCAGGTAAATATAAAGCTGAGAGATTTTACATCTGGTTGGGTTTAATACAATTTGAGTAGTACTTTGCATAGAGTTGTCTTATATTTTTGATTTTCTCTGTTTTCCATGTGAGCAATGGTCTGCGGCTGACCTAGATCTACATTCTGAATCTAGCCTAGCTGATCTACTGGAGTAGCTGTAAGCCCAAGCATTGTGTGTAGACCTGTGTTGGCCTACACAGTGACTATAATATTAGGTGCACTGAGTTTTTCAAAAAGGAAATTTCAAAATTAATGGTGTAGGTTTTTTTCTTTCTTTCTACGTCCATCAGAAGTAGCTTAGTTTATCATCAGTATTAGTCTATGGCATGGTCTTCGTATTAAGTGTTAATATGTTATTTCACTGAGACTTTTATTTTCTGCACACAATTTGATGAACAGCAATTAATCAGGAAGAACAGTGAGAACAGTAATAATAATATTATTCAGAAACCAAACACAATGACAGGGTGTATGTTTTGGCATGCAGAGCTCAAAATTTAATAATGGGGAAAAGATGGTTTATATGATTTTGAACCTGGCTCATTTTTACATTGCACAAAAAAAATTCTACTTTTGTGGAAAAATAAAGTTATCTTAATAATCTTATATTATTTTACAAGGTTGACATTGTTATAGTATGCAGTAATGGGACATGTATTAAAAATGACAACTGAAGTAACTGCTTTGCAGAATTATAAATCAAAATAATTCACAGTGATGTTATACTGACAGGCCTGTATAGTTTACAAGATATTCACATGATGCTACTTATTTGGTATTCACATAGCACACATGATGCCAAGGCAACTAGCAACTGATGTAACAGAGTCCCTCATCGCTGCAGTACAGAAGAGGGAGGTCCTCTATAATTTAACCTGTGAGGGCTACAAGAACAGGAGCCTAACTGAACTGGCATGAAAACAAGTGTCTGATGAAGTTAGCCGAGATGGTACGTATGTTTTTCATTTATTGCACATGCACTGAAATATTTTGCCAGGGCAAAGGAATGTTACTTTCCATAATTTGTGCGAATCTGTTTTGAATATGGAGCGCATATTCAGCAGGACAACCAAACTGTACTCTTGTCTGCACAGGCTCCTCCGTCCAGTTGCCTTGGAAATCAGTGGGCACATATTCAGTGCCCTCTCTCCTCCTCACAAAATTGTAAAGCACACAAGCTGCCAGGATAACAACCTTGGCATGTTCCTCAGACATGTGGAGGGTGATTTGCAGTGCTCTCCATTTGGATGTGAGCATACCAAACGCACATTCTACCACTCTCCATGCGCGGGAGTGTCGATAGCTGTAGACTCTCTTTGTGTTGTCTAAGTTTCTCCTAGCATAAGGTTTCATCAAGTTTTTCATAAGGGGATATGCCTCGTCGCTGATGAAGACATATGGCAGTGGTTCTGAGCCACCAATAGCTTCGTCCCCAGGTATCGGGATTTCGTTGTTGAAGTGGGCTTGTCCAAATGAAGAATATTTAAAAACTCCCGCGTCATAGTGCCGACCATAGTCTCCAACGTCTATAAGGGTGAATAAGCCATCGGCGTCTGCCACTGCCTGTAGGACAATTGAGTAGGTTCCTTTGTAGTTGAAGAACTGGCTTCCACTTTTTCGGGGCATTTTAGCGTGACATGTTTCCCATCCAAGGCTCCTATGCAATTTGGGTACTGCCAAAGGGTCATAAATTTCTCTGCAATGTCACAAAGCGAGTCTGCAGTTTGTGGTGGAATTTCAGATGGTCCTAGGCGTTTCCATATTGCCTTGCATACATCATACACAGCCTTTCTTGCTGTAGTATTACCAACACGAAACTGGTAGTGCAGGCTTTGAAAGCTTGAACCCATTGCCAGGAACCTGAAATACATGTACGATATATAATATGACAATAACATAAGTAAAAATGTACAATTACAAAAATTACAAGGTAGACATGCTAAACAATAAAGCCAACTTGAATGTAAGTTAGACATATCCTCTGATCTCTTCCACAGTAACATTCTGCAGAACAACATGGGCACAGCTCAGAGCCACTTTCAATAGAATTCTGGCCCAACAGAAATCAAAACCCAGTGGGTCAGTGGCTGACAAGGCGCCAAGATGGTACCTATATCAACAGATGTCATTTATTAGAACTATGTTGCTCACGGCAACAGTGTCAGCAACATTGCCCCAGCATGCACCCAACATGCACCGGAAGAGGAGCCAGCAATGGAGATGTGGACTGGGTCCAGCTGGACCTGATTCCTGGTCCTTGCACTTCCACAGACAGCAGTGTGGGGACCTCTGCAAGTGCAGAAGATACACATGCCTCACCAGGGGACACTCTGGACAAGGAAATAGAACAGCAGGAAGAGGTGGAGGGGAAATCTTACAAAGTAGCAGGAAAAAGAAAAACAGAAACAGATCCTGTGCAGCATTCCTTTTTGGAGCTGACTGAGTCAAAAAAACAGCGAAAGGAGGAAGACGACCCAGATCTCCTCCTCTTCAAAGGTATCTTGCCAATGGTCAAACAAATGACCCAGAGGAACAAAGTGCTGTTTTTCCAAAAGGTGATGGGTCTCTGCAGCGAGATCCTGGACAGCCAGGATAGTGCCTGATGTTTTGGATCTCTACATGATATTTTGTTTTTATGTCCATAAACATTTATTTAATGGAATCATTTTGTTACATTGTTGATTCTAATGGTCTCTTATTGTTGTTGTGCGTGGCATTTTGTGTTTTGTGCTTGTTATTCTAACTACAATAATGGACAGACCAATGGACAGGTCAATCTAATAAATAATTTATCACCAAAACAGAGCATTAACTTATACATAATTATATACCTGTACGTGGATAACCTACGAGAACAAGATAAATTTGATGCAGTCATAAAAACATAGATCTAGAGATCTAAAATATAAAAAAAAAAATATTTTAAAAAACATTAATAGAGTAAAAACGGTTTTATAAATTTCTAAAACAAGTTTCCTTACCTCAAAGTGAGCATCAGCTTTAGCTCTGGTTCAATTGCATTTCTGAAAGAGGAGTCGGCTTTCGCAATATCGTGCTTGATCTGTCTCAACAATGAATCAAAGAGAGGTTGCGACATGCAGCAGTAATTATTGAACTTGGCATTGTCTTCCCTCAGCTGTGGCATCAGGCATTGAAATGCACCCCATTCTTCTCTTATTTGATTTGTTGCATGGATCCATTGTCTCTTCTTTGCTTTGCTCCTCTTCTCATACATCTTGTACATTAGATACAGCTTGTACAATTCCTGTAATTCTTCCATCAAGACTTTGTTATGACCTTACTACACACCACAACAAAGCTGCAAACACTTCTGATGCATGGGATTCCCCCATGCCACAAGCTGACCAGTTAGGCGAAGCGAACATGCAACACACACACAGTGTGCGAACTGCCAGTTTTGCGCTCCAAACAAAACCCTGCCTGCATTGAACAGGCTGCTGTTTTCAACAAAGTGCGCGCGAGGCCTAAATAAGTCATCCCCCAACAATTCATGAATTTCAGGGCCCACAAAATATCTTCTTTCAGTTTTGCTTCACTTTTGTCACCTTCAAATATTGCTCTTAAGTATTGAAAGCCGTCTCTATTTCTGTCCATAAGTTTGACAAAGTTCCTCATTAATCCCAGTCTTATATGAAGAGGGGGAAAGGAACACTTTCTGTGGATTTACTAGAGGCATATGCTGAACATTGTACTTGCCTATTACATTACCACTTTTTTCTGGCCATTGTTTTCTAATGTAATGGCTGGCATCATCATGGCTATTCCAAAGCCACAAGCAACACATATGTTTGGTATATCCCATCTGCATTCCAAGAAGTGAAGATATTACTTTGAGATCACCACAAATGTTCCAGTTGTGTATTGCGCACTCTAAGATGACTCTCCATTGATTCATAAGTTTCTTTTAACCCACTGCATGCGCCAATGGCACAGAAGACTCAATATTGCCGTTGTGTAACAGTAATAATAATAATAATAATAATAGAGAGCATTTATATAGCGCTTATCCCCATAAGTACAGGCTCTAAGCGCTTTACAATCTATTATTATCCTGACAGACCCAAAGAAGACCCTTATAAATGTTCTCAGCTTTCTGGGAAGCATACAAGGCGGCTGCCTGTTAGGCGCTCAAATCCTTATCAGTCTGACAATATCAATCACTGTCTATAGTCGGGTACCCATTTAAACCTGGCTCGAGTCAGAAAATTTGTGTAAATTATCTTTCCCAAGGACAAAATGTCGGGACCAGTCAGGATTTGAACCCGGGACTTTAGATCCCCGGTCCGACAGCTCTTAAGCGTGTCTTGCTTGAATCTATAAAAAGCCTCCATTCATTTGAGACATAATTATGTCCAAACTCATGCATAAGACCAGTAATACCATTGCAGAAGTAAACATCATTCTCCATTTGAAAATGGGATGTAAGATTTGTGTGGCGACTACGAAACAGTTATTCTGGTACTTTTTTGTAAAGAGTCCATTGCTATAACTGAGAGGAGAGCACCTCAGCCTTTTCTTTGGACAAGGAAAGGTTTCTGACTAAGTCATTAAGCTCTTCTTGATTAATGAAGCACAGCATTTTTTCACCAATTTCTGCTTCAAATGTGCCCTCATCATCCCCAACACAATTGATACATTCATCTTCAGTACTGCTGCTATCATCAAGTAGGCCTGCAGGTGGAAGAGGCACAGGATTCTCTTCATCATGAGGCGACTGGTTTCAATGCTGATTGGCAGTTTGGATACACAATATTTGACTTGTTTTTCTTTGATAAACACGCAATTATTGTCATACAAAAGTAACCAATCAGTATGATGACCTGTTTGTTCAAGCCAGATCATGGGTACAACAAAAAGCATTTTCTGTCATTGGCCATTAAATCACTTCAATATTCCAGAATAGCAGGTCATGAAACTCATATGAGGTGTCCATAGTTTGTCTTGATCACCAAATTTATATCCAAAATAATATCTGTATGCAAGTTTCACTTTACTTGTCAGCTTTTTGCACTGATATTGTGGAGCAAATTTTCCACATACACTCTAAAATGGTTAAAACGAAATTTGCAGGCAATGGAAATCATTTCATTCTATCAGTAGTTTGTTATATCCGAAGAGGCTAAATTGAAACAGGGATGCAAGTTTAATTACCGAATTACCGCCCCTGATTGAGGAACCATGCGACCCCATTGCTATCTTGTTTTAAGGCCACTTCGTTTTCATTTTTGTTGTTCTGGTTGTTGTAGTTGTACATACATATAAAATGTGTGGCTTGTAGCTGTTATGTCATTTTGTTTGTTACTTTTCTGCTTTTTTTTTTTTTTTTAAATTCTCCAAGATTGTAGACAAAGTGGAGTTTGGAATGGCATACTTTCTGCAGATATCCGACTTTTTCAGTAAATCTTCATCAACTTCACACGAATCAGTGTTCCTTTGACCCGCAGCGATAAATCTGTTCTCCTACGTTTTAACATATTTAGTATCAATTAATTCATCATTGATTGCCAACCTAGATTTAAAATAGCTTTATAGTCAATTTGAAGCTCACAATTTTCAATATGACACTGAAGAATGCCTATCGACTTCTCAAAACTGGCTTTCAAGAAACACTGACGAGCATGACTAGTTTGACTGACCGAATGCCTACAAAGTGGGAGTGTGTATAGTGTATGACTGAAAAGACAAAGGCCAAGACAAAAGTACAGCACATTGCGGGTGCTGGTACTTGACGTGCTCACAAATGATTTCTTTGTCGAGGCTTGTTGTGTCATACTGCTGGGCAGTACAGCACATTGCAGGTACCAGTACTTGACGCGCTCACAGATGATTTCTTTGTCGAGGCTTGTTGTGGCATACTGCTGGGCAGTACAGCACATTGCGGGTACCAGTACTTAACGTGCTCATGGATGATTTGTTTGTTGGAGAAACTGGTCCGATACCTGAGCTTGGTCTTGGTTACGCTTAATATGAAAGAAAAGTGTGATCAGGGAAAGGAAAACCGTTCATTATAAGCGTAGTTTTTGTATCAGCCCATCGTTCTATTTCATTGTAAGCATAACAAATTACATAGCCAAAAAAACGTTCCCAAAGATTCTTTCTCAATAACGCAAGTTTCGTTTTAAGCGTTTTCTTACTAATCATTTTAGAGTGTACAACAAAAATTGTCAGGATGATTTACACAGCCTCTCAGTCCAGTGCTCATTGTCTTACCAAAGAGTAAACAACATAAGTAAAGTAGAGCTTAGAGAGCTGATGTCCCTCTACCACAATGTGGCAACAATAAAACAATATTCCCACTGTAATACAATATACTACCTTGACTGCACCAGACTGACTGCATCACTGAATGTGAGTCTCACAGTAATATGATGCATTATTTTATACCTCTATTTCAGTTATTGCATAATTCCTATATTCATTTTACAGTTGGGGGTATTGCTGAACAAAATCTATATTCAATATTACATAAAAGGCTTTTTTTAAACATAAAATGTCCAATAACTAAAAAATGTGACATGATAGGAGAAAATGGTTTTCAGATTTGAAATCAGAGTACTAGAAAATATAAAGTAAGCATATTGGTTGCCCAGTGGCAAAATCTTTGTTAACCAATGTAATCAAGAGATTTTGGTGGTTTTCTTCTTGCATTTTCCTGGAAACTTTTGTTTACCTTATTTTTCTATCTCCTCCAAAATTTACCAGCGTATTTTCATCATATTTGGTCCACATACTTTCCTTGACATGATAAAAAAAAAAGTGACATGGAATTTTCATTGGATCTGTTTTGTTTTTAAAAAAAAAAAAAAAATGAATAAAAATGCCAATTTTGTACATATTTCATGTATAGCATTGTCAAAAATTCATGAAAAAAACAACAACTTCAATGAAGCTTCAGTTTGGTCATATCACTTTTTAGATATTAGATGTTAGAAATGACATAAAAAGCTTGGAACTATTTGGTATGAAAGTAAGCAGGAGATAGAGTTTGAGAAATAAGGCAGAATCTAAAACGGCAACCATTTCCATACTTTCCTTGACATGATAAAAAAAAAGTGACATGGAATTTTCATTGGATCTGTTTTGTTTTAAAAAAAAAAAAAAATGAATAAAAATGCCAATTTTGTACATATTTCATGTATAGCATTGTCAAAAATTCATGAAAAAAACAACAACTTCAATGAAGCTTCAGTTTGGTCATATCACTTTTTAGATATTAGATGTTAGAAATGACATAAAAAGCTTGAAACTATTTGGTATGAAAGTAAGCAGGAGATAGA
Source organism: Peronia peronii (assembly GCA_039654565.1). Classification (NCBI taxonomy): domain Eukaryota; kingdom Metazoa; phylum Mollusca; class Gastropoda; order Systellommatophora; family Onchidiidae; genus Peronia; species Peronia peronii. The sequence continues at coordinate 8,879 of JBCEWB010157890.1, forward strand.
GTTTGAGAAACAAGGCAGAATCTAAAACGGCAACCATTTCCATGGCAACCAGATACGCTAGCAAGTTTCCAAGGACATATTCTGAATCAGACAGACATGCCAGTTACACATGTACTTAGTAAAAAGACCTAAGGTGAAAAGAAAAAAAAAGTTTTCAAGTCTTCGCTCCCCGCACATCCCTCCTCATCCTTAAATAAGGAAGATACTGTATATTCATGTCAGTATTGCGTTCAGTCGGTTGCACTTGAAGATTATGGATTGTAAGCTCACAGAGTTCTACGTTGTAGCCTTAACTATTTTTTTTTGCCAAATTTCTTTATGCTAGGAAGATAGACAAATACCAGTATCTGTTTTAGGGGAGATTCATACAACATGATCTGTAATAACTCATCATCCAGCATTTGCAAACTGCTGATGTCTTGATCCAGGATAAATTTTGAGATGGATATATCTCATCAGAATGCTGTGAGCTGTCCTAGTTTAATCTTTTATTTCAAGTTTACCTCATTTCCACAAGTGGCCTGCATGTAAAAAAGATTTTGAGCGAATGCCAGAAAAACTTCTAAATTTGCCTTTCAATCAGAAATTTATGTATTTTTCCCATCAGTGAAACACACACATGAAATAGTGTTGTGACTGCCATTTCTTCCTTTGGACATATGAGCCATTCTAAAAAAAAAAAAACACCACTAGTGCACTGCCCTCACTTTAGGTTAAAAAAAGAGAAAAACACTAGTTTGATTAATTTGTTCCTTGTATGTCTTGAACATACACTAAAGAGACAGAATAAACAAATTTATAAAGATCTTTTGGACATACATGAAATGACAAGGTTCCAAAGTTCTTAATATGCCTTAGCATTTAACCTTAATTTGTCGCTTTTTATAAGGACCTTTCTTGATATTCTTGGAATGGCAAAATAATTAACATAAGATCCTGGCTTTCTTTTTTTTTTTTTTTCTAATGACCCAGTGCTTATATTTTGATTACAAACTATTGTTTTCATCAAAATTTTGACTGGATTTAGTGTTTGAAAGTCGATTAATTTTGTGTTCTAACATGTACACCTTGTTTCATCTAAGTGATAAATTTTATACAAGAAACCATTTTGAGATAACCTCCACTAGGAGGTTGAAAGACATATTACAGAACGTAGCGTAAAATAAACCGTTTTCTGACCATGAAATATTGTAAGAGTCAGCTTGATAACCATGGCCTCTGAAATATCGAGAAAAACAGTGGAAAAACAGCCCACAAGCTAAATAACTCAAGCGGTTTCTAGGAATATACAATTTTGTCATTTTTCTATGTCTAAGGAGCGGCCCTATTGGCATCCACATTTTTTTTTTTGTTGGTCAACTTTTTAATATTCGGGAACTGACCTCAGGAACTGCTTCCATTGTTTTCAGGTGACTTGCACAGCATAGCAAGGTACTAGCAGGCCAAGTTATATTTTCGTCATCACTTAATCACGTTACGTCTATAACTAGGAAAATTATGGTCTGGAAATTACAAACTTTGAATCCTATTTGCTCATTCTTTAATCTCATGAAACTGATGTGGTCTTGAATCTTTGTCTTGTTGATTTCAGTGTAGATGTTTTTGTTTAGTTGCAATGAGACTTTTGTTTTGCAGCTATAGTGGAGTAGTGTACTTCATCATTTGTTATGTCTAAAGAGTGGAAACTTTCGTCATCGCTACATTTAAGTAATTATAATTCAGTCTTCTGGAATGACTTCTATCAAATCACAGTGTTTGTTTTCGGACATAATTCAGTTGGTAGCTGTGTCAAATAGTTTATTTCCAAGTCATCTGCCTTGGCATGGCTCAATTATATTAGGTCTATGTGCTTTTGTGTATAGTAGTTTCTATCATGTATGATTAAACACCATTTTTCATATTAAAAGTACAACCATAAATGATTATTTATCAGCTAGAAAATTCAGAATAATGTTCCTAAATGTGATAGGGTGATGGGGAGGCAGATATACTACCTGACAATTTTTGTAGTTTTGATTTTTCAGTGAGTGAATAATTTTATTTTTACTCTTTGTCATTTATTGACATAACACGGCTTATCAGTTATCACACCTATCTTAAGCATCTAAAGAAAAGATTCCATATTCAAGGAGGCCTTCACTACATTGCAGTCTCTCCTTACACCTTCTTTATGCATTTTGTTAAGATTTTATTGGTTAGCACTGTTTGTAAGAATAGTATTCATTTAATTCATAATTTTTTTTTTTTGGTCATTGTTAAATCTAAGAAATTAAAAACGATTAATTGCTTTGTGATTTCCTTTTGCTCTCCTCTCATTTTAAGCCTTTAATTACTTTAGAAACATTGATACAGTGTTTAAAAGGAATTTTGAATGATATTTCTGACCAAAATGTATATTAACACAAACTTATGAAATATACTTTTCTAAGGTGTAACGATGACAAAAATGAAACAATTGTAATATGAGCCTAGAATAACTTGGTGCCACAAAACACTTTTTCATCACCTAATTTAGTTCTTACTAAGTTATGTCTACTGTTATTTCAACTTGAGGTAGCCTAAAATCATAAGAAAATTACTCTTTTTTGTGTCATCGTGACATCTAAGAAATATGGAGCATTTACACTTCAAGTACACATACAGCAATTACTAGAAGTTGCACTATCTTTTCCTTTTAAGATAATAGATCTAGCATCTTACGGTATTGATTTAGAATGTTTGCAAGTCTATGTGAGGCTGTTAAAGAAATTACCTTATGTGTGACAATCCTATGGTCAACCTTCTGAGAATGGCTCATAAATAAGGAAAAAAAGTATTGTAAATTTATACAGTTTTAAGATAGAAATTCTTTTTGAGGATCTGAGTGGTGGTGGTGGGGTGTGGGGGCGGAGGGGGAGAATGAATGTTTGATAACTATTTTGAGAGGGATTCTGTCTTTCTAATTTTTGCATGAGGCACAGACATATGGATACTTGCTGTACTGCATCTGTCAGTGACTTAAAAGATACTCATAGATCTACTTTTCCAGGATCTGGGTTGGAACATAATATGAAAGAAGTGCAATCAGGAAAGCAAATGCCTGTGGCAATGAGGGTAGATTTAGTGCTGGGCGGAAATCTGGATCTTGATTTGGATAATCAGTTCTGAAGTCCAATTTGAATAATTAAATTTTTGAATTTATGCGGTTTATTTACCCGATTTGCTATCATGCTAATTTGCCCCATCCACTTATCAGGTTAATTTACCTGTTCCATTTATCAGGTTCACTTACCTGATTCACCTCTGCCCCGTGGCTCATGGGTTGGTTTTGATCGCTGGCATTGTCTTGTTTTAGGGACAGGAGAGCATTAAGTTTAGGCCCATACTGCTGCATCAGTGTAAAAGATCAAAGGCATCACCGCAAACAGAAGCACTGTAACATCCATACATTGTCACTCTTCGTGCAAGTAGGCAGGATGTCAGATGGGGGAATTGGGATCACAGATTAGCACTCAATGGTAGACGCAAACTGTTAGCCATTGCGCTCTCACTAAAAAAAAGTTGAAAACCAATGGACTACTACTAGATCTAGAACTGTCATTTGCCGGCCGGGTCTGCAACCGAATCAAGTGCCAAACTGGTTTTGCTCTAGCTACAATAGATCGCACTGCAAACTAAGCTTGAAACATAATTGACTATACTTTGTTATTTGTTGATATTTGAAGATGTTGACATGATTCTCATGAACAACCTGTGGTGTCAGGGGAAATTAAAGATTTTACCATGTGCAGGAAAATGCTTAGAAACAGGCATACCAAAATAAAGTAAAGGCCATAACACTATACATTTTCTGAACATAGAATGAATGAACTACAACATGATATTTTTTTTTCCTGATTTGTTGACATATATTAACCTTGACCTTGACCCATTGATCTAATAATGAATTGCAATATGGATGACTGTATCGGCTGTAACACCACTGAACGAAATTTATGGCCGATCAAATTGGCCATAGACACTTGGAGGGTTAACAAACTATGAAAATAAAGCAAAAGAAACATGCAGAAAAACTAGAGAAGCCATTGAATGAACTGGCATGGGAGATGTTTTTTTTTCTTGAAAAGTTATACATGTATTAAGGTAGCGAAAGGATCGGACTATGCTTGTTTAGGCGGGCATGTTTACTAATGTTTAGTACTGTGTATTATGTGCTCATGTTGCAAAATTGGAAATTAGACAAAATCACAGCAATGAAACAACAGTTCACTATGTTGCACTATGCAGTAGTGGATTGACTTTGTAACAGTGCTAACGGCCTGCATTTGTGAGGAGCGGAGGGGGAGACAGACACATGACTGTGACTGAACAGGGGAGCGGGCAGACGAGACCAGACGTGTGCTATTAGGTATCCAAGTGGCTCGCTGTGCTAGAGTAATTCAGCCCAGAAATCAGATTGAGAGTCGCTTCCCTGATGAAAATGGATCAAATCCAGTTTAGACCCAGTTATTACAAAGCAGGTAACATCAAAATCCAGTTGATCAAAATCCAGATCGATGCCCAGTACTAGTAGATTTCATGTAGAACATAGTTTTACTTTGTATTAAGGGTAACAAATTGCATAGCAAAATAAGTGTTCTCTAATATTATTTTGTAATACACTCTAACACGGTTGAATGAAATTTGCGAGGAATGGAAATCATTTCGTTCTATCACTATTTTGTTGTATCCGAAGAGGCTCAATTGAAACAGGGATGAAGTTTCATTACCGAATTACCTCCCCTGATTGAAGAGTGTCCGCCCCACGACCTTATTTCTTAAGGCCACTTCATTTTTGTTGTTCTTGTTGTTGTAGGTATACATACATATAAAATTTGTGGTTATGTAGCTGTTATAGCGTTTGTGATTTTTCTGCTGTTTTTTTTTTTTTTTTTTAAATTCTTCAAGATTGTAGACAAAGTGGAGTTTGGAATGGCATACTTTCTGCAGATATCCGACTTTTTCAGTAAACCTTCATCAACTTCACAAATCAGTGTCCTTTTGAACTGCAGCGATAAGTCTGTTCTCCTACGTTGTAACATGTTTAGTTTCAATTAATTCATCATTGATTGCCAGCCTAGATCTAATATAGTTTTATCGTCAACTTAAAGCTCACAATTTTCAATACGAAACTGAAGGATACCTGTCGACTTCTCAAAATTGGCTTTCAAGAAACACTGACGAGCACAACTGGTTTGACTGACCGAATGCCTGCAAGTGGGAGTATGTATAGTGTATGATTAAAAAGACAAAGGCCAAGCCATCCTCTGATACGGTTTACGGTGTTCGGAGCCTTTCAGCCTCCTAGGGGATGGTTATCTCGGCTGAATCCTCTGATACCGTGGTTGTGTGGCTATAAATAACGACAAAATCGTAATAGCCTCACACATGCACGTAATAGGTGTAACATTCTCATGGTACATCATACTTGATTGGGGCCACGAGCGACGGGTGTGGTGTGAAACGGTACTTGACTCACTCACGAACGATTTCTTTGTGGGGGCTTGTGGTGTCATACTGCTGGGCAGTACAGCACATTGCGGGTACCGGTAGGCCTACTTGATGCGCACAGGGATGATTTGTTTGTCAGAGGGATCTGGTCCGGTACCTGAGCATGGCCTTGGTTATGCTTAATATGAAAGAAAAGTGCGATCTGGGAAATGGAAACCGTTCGTTATAAGCGTAGTTTTCGTATCAGCCCATCGTTTTATTTCTTTGTAAACATAAATTACATAGCAAAGAAACCGTTCCCAAAGATTCTTTCTTAATAACACAAGTTTCGTTTTAAGCGTTTTCTTAATAACCGTGTTAGAGTGTATGCAATTTTCATATTAAGTCATTTTGTAACACCCATTTTAAAGTGCATTTGCAGTCACACAAAGAGCAATCATGAAATATAGAGATGTCAAACTGATATTTCTCCATAGAAGTTGCTTTATACCTCTAAATTATGGTATCATGTTTGAGGGTTTTTTTTTCATTCATTAAGATGTACACTATATATCATCCCTGTAAATCTCTAAACGTGTAAGTCTGCAGAGGTGAATTTTACAGAAGAGACAAAAAAACTAAATAAATTGAAGTGAAATCATGAATCAAGTGTTAAGATCACATGACAAAAAATTTAACTTTCATTGGTTCCATGGATTTGATATTTATAGAGGAGATGGGGGAAACCCATTCTAGTTTAATAAAGCCAGAAGCGTCATGACCCAATTTTCCGGACTTATCTGTTTAGAGACTTATAGGGACGATATGTTTTTGTTTAAAACTATAAAAATACCATAGTCACAAATGACATGAAAGGAAGAAAAAAAAAAACCATCTTTCATGATGCATTATTGGGATTGTTTGGATACAATATTGAAGTGGATCTTAACAGAATGAGTTCTCAAACTGAGTCGTGAAGCAAGGCATGAAAATTTTTCATCGCAGTGATGATCAGTGATTTCTGAAATTGCAACACTGCGTCAGACATATTTTCTTACAAAACTGACAGGACGACTTGGCTTGGGTAATTATGAGTCCACAACATCCCCCAAACCTGTTGCAATACCAGAAGGATCTCATCCCTGTTCAGTGCATTGTGGGATGGACTGTTCAGTGATCTTGACTTTAGAACACTCACTATTGTGTTCTGGAAGTAATAGGTGAGCTGTATTTAAATTAGCTGGTACTGAAGTGATTTGCCATGTATTTATGACAGAAGACTTGCCAATGCTGTGATTTTTGTCATGTACCTCAACAGTCAACTATAGCATTTTATATGTTACTCCACTTGTCAGTGCTCCAAATGAATTTTCAATTCTTGAATCACTTTGACATATAGGTGCTGACCACATAATTATTTTGATGGAAAATCTCAGGGACTGATACTTTCAGATAACTAGTATTTGAGTTATGATTACAATCTCCATTGAAAATGCCATTTTTCTGTTTGGTCATTGTGACTTTATTTTAAGTTATGTTTCATTTCATATGCTCATGTTTTTTTCTTTGTAAATCATATGTGCATTCGGGTTCACTTTTGCAATGAACTGTGTCTGTTACCGCCACTGAATTTCAAATCTAATTTCTTTTTTTTTTTTTTTTTCATTTTCTTTTGAGGTTCAACAAACTGGGACTGGACAAAATTACAGATGATGGATGTGTGGTCCACACAATTGAGGAGATCAAAATATTTGCCCCTGTTCTGTCAGCACCCCTGACTGAAGTGAACATCAAGATAGTTGCACTGGGCACTTCACACTCAGCTGTTGTCACAGGTTTGTCTTGGAGAAAATATTGACAGAATCTTTTGATAGACATTGCAAGCTGATAATTGGCAGATGATCCAGCTGCTAGTTCATGCAATAATTAGTAACACAAAATAACAATTGATGCTTCTGATTGCCTGCGGGAAAACAGAGGGCCGTTGGGGTGGCTGGCACACAATGGGCAGGACTAAATGCAGGTTGGATTTAGCAGTGGAAGGAGAGAGTGGAGGCTGACCATGTCGCTAATGCTTAGAACAGGACTGCAAAAGTGGCATAGCAATGAAGCCATTAGGAAGGGGAGGAAAGGGTCTTGAAGATGATTTTTTTTATTATTAAAAATGGCCTTTTTTAAACCTTTTCCATCAAATTTGGCATGTTCAAATTAAAGGAAAACAGTGGGGGAAAAAAATCAACTTTTTCAAACAGTTGCCATGGCAAAGCCACCATTTTGGACTCTGGCATCTCTAAAACAACTAACTTTAAAATCTATCGCCTCCGCCAGATTTCAACAGAACGATGAAACTTGGTGAACATGTTGTTGGACACAACATCTAAAAATTATATATTTTAAGTTCTTCCTATTGAAAATTTTCCACAAATTTTTGAAAATGCCATGTAATGAAATTTCAAATGTCACATTTTTTCATACCGTACTAAAACTTATTTTTCTTCAAAACTTACAAACTGAATGGAACACGTACATCTATGTTTTTTTTTATCATGTTGTAAAAGTGATGTATGCCAAATTTGGTTAGAATCGGTTTAGAAACAAAAACGTAGAATGCAAAATAGTGTAAAAAAAATACAAAACACCTTCTCCCCATGACTTCTGTTTCTTTTGTTGCCGTTTTCTGGCTTTCAGGGCATATCTTTTCTCGAATATTGCTCCCAACCCCCCATCATTATAAGGCCTCCCATAGAGTCACTTTGGGGTTCTTGAGGGCCTATATGTGCCACCCATATCTTTTTCTGTCCAAACCAAAAGTATCTTGATCTTTGCTATGGCATATAGCCCACTACCGAGCTCTGAAGCAGCAGAAAGAAAGGAAAATTTCACTATTTATAGTACATGGAAGTTCATTTTAGAGTGCCTAGTGAAAGCTTACGCTGATAATCTGTATGATCAGCAGTTTTTTCGCTTCAAAAGTGGTCATCCAATGTCCATCCCTGGCACTGGGGCTCAATATATTGTTAGAAGAGGTCATAATCAAGTGCTTTATGCACTCTTTGCCAATATGTAATCAAATTGTGATGATCCATCTCTATATGTAGCAGCCAGAGGGAGCCCAATCCTGTTTGACAGTAAGCAAGGCCTATCATTGATTGACCATGAGTCAAACACATTAGAATGGACATATACAGTTGTCCATTCAAACTGAACTCTGCTTAACTCACTGACGATGTTTCCCGCAACATATGCGGGACAGTCTGGTGGTCATTTGAGATGTTTCCCGCACCCCATGTGGGATCGACTTTATAATTTTTTCACAATGACCCATTTCCCACAAATGCCCCGGGAACAATCTTTTACCGTAGAGTCACCATTTGTTTCGTTTTATACCGAATTTGGCGGAAGTCAGTCGGTAACTTTTTGAGTTTTTGAAGAACAAGGAAAGTCACTTCAGAGTGAAAGTAGGGAAGGAAAACAGTAGTCAAGTTGATCTAATAAACACAATGGCGAGCAGGGAAAGGCAAGGAAATTGGAAAGTTTTCAAGCTGTTCAATGACTCTTTTAGTTCTGAGACCGAAATTAAATGAGCCTGTAGACCTAGATCTAGCAAGCGAGATTCTATGATACAGGTGGTCTAACAATTCCTACGTCTAGATCTAGATCTAGAGTAGTACTAAGAAGGCTAAAGACAAAGCACCAGCATCTTCCTTGTCTATATCTAGTGCTTCTGCATCAAGAGAAACTTTTTTTCTGCACAGCAGGCAGAGATATAGAAACCGTTGCTGTCAGACTATTGCACAACTCAGCTAGATCTGGATCTACATTTTCCAATATTTCCCCAAATTCTCGGAAAGCCTGAAATCTGACTCATTTTTAAAAAATCATTAAAAAATAACTATGTGACATAATCCATTTCTGTTTTCTGTATCAGATTGTGTTGATAGTACTGTCATATGTGTTAAAATGGTTGATGTGGGACTATGAAAAGTGTGTTTATTAAATTTTTAAATTTCTCTGAAAATGCCAGTCTTCAGTGTATCCAAACTCAAAACAAGCTCAATCTTCAGTGAATTAAATGAATTTCTGATAAACTGAATAAAAACGATACAATAGATTTTTTTCCTCTTTGCTTTTAACCCCTTCAGTGCTTTGCCCGGAATGGTTCCGGGCAAATTTGTGTGCGATATATATGCCTATAGCCTGGAACCATTCCGGGCCTATGATGACAGCCAATTTCAAGAATATAATCAGGATGCCTTAGGTTGTATATTGTCTGAGTGAATTCCCTTGCTACCTTCAACCTCCTTTGTTTTGTTTTGAAGCGTCAGTTGTGCGTGAGCGGTTGTTTCAAGTCGTAAATCAGTGGAATTTGTGCGTACGTTCTGATTAGTGCTGAGGTCAAAATGACGAGTAAAGGGAAAACATCATCAGAAGTGTTGATGAGATTCTGATCGATCGTGATAGTGCTGACGAAGATCTTTTTAGTGAATCTGATGATGACGAAGGTAGCTCAGTTAGATCTAGATCTAGATCTGGTAGGAACGTGTTTCGGTCACTAACCTAAATTCTAGATCTAGATATAAGACTAACAGAAACAGATATAAATACACTTGAGGTTCTTTTTTTTTTTTTTCCACACATATGTATGTGTATATAAATATGTATCAACAAGTTCAAAAATAGAATATAAGAGGTAGAGGAACATATTTAGAAAATAGTTATATGCAAAATTAGCAGGACACAGTACATATTAGGAAAATTATAGGGAATTTGGTGCAACCAATTTGATTGTGGGCAAGGTAGAGAAAAATTCCCTGGCACAGGGCACAGGTAGTTGAAAGCACTGAAGGGGTTAAATGCCTCTCACATTACTAGAAGTCATTACCATCAATTTCCTTTAAATCGAACTGGTCAGCGCCACCACAAAGATAAAAATCGGCTATTGCCCTCTCCATGTGGTTTCCCCCTAATGTGGATGCCGGCGGTCTGAAAACAGAGGAGACAGCGTCGTGTTTGGGGCGAGAAGGGTTAGACAGTTAATGAGTGTGTGGCGTAACTAGGCCATGTGTTCAGCGGGAGCGTGGGGAAAGGGGGTGTAAACAGCGTGCCAGGGTCAGCACTGCTGAGCAATTTATCGATAATAAGCATCCTGGCAGGGCCTACAGTACAGGTATACGCATAAATGTACTACACATATTACATGTATTATGAGGTCTGTTGGTTACGTTATAATAGAATGCTACAGGGGTGTTATGATGTTTGTTCCCACACCATGACAGGATAGGCCAGATTCTACATTGTGCTAGTTTGTTTTCGCTTGCGGTTGACTCTCTTATATAGACACCCTCACAGACTGTATGTTGGGTTCCTTTAACTGTTTTCAGAGTTGAAACTTTATTTATAGCCCTTTTCAAGGGTAAAACTTACTCAACTGCCCTTTTTAGAACTAAAGCAGTAATGGTCTCTTTCTGGGCCAAAACTTACTCATCAAGTTCTTTTCAGGGCTAAAACTAACACCATTCTACCTCTACTTTTCTTTACTTTTGTTTTCAAGGCGGCCCTTATTACGGCTAGCAATCCAATTAATGGAGAGGGCTTGAATTTAAGATAGACACAAAGTTCGGGAGCAATAGTGTGATTTCTGTATAAAGGGAAATAATCCTGTAATAAAATAATTGAGATAGTGCCTCATTAGTCATTCCACTTGAATCCATTAGGTTGGTCCTTAGATAGAAGAGTCAAATGTACTATAATGCAAACAGAATTGTGTTATGTTGAATTTTTTTTCTTTATGAATTTCTAAAAATGACCAAAAATTTCACACCAGAAAAAATGTTTGATTATCCATTATTTTTTTTTTCAGTCACCAAGAATACAATTACAAACAATATAAAAACATTGGTAAACAATTATCCTGATCAAACAACACACAGATTTCAAACAAGTAGATACTTACTTTAATTATAACCAGTAATTTTTCTTGGTATGATAGAGTACATCTAGATCTAGATCTACATAGATCTGACTGAGATCTAGATGTAGATTTCAGGTTTGACTCTCTTTCCCTTCTGACCCTTGAATGGGCCTCCCTTTCCTTTACCACCATTCTTTTTACACTGTTTTGAATCTGTAGCAACACAATCTAGGTCTAGATCAGTGTCTGACTACATTGATCTGCGGGGAGTTTCATGCAAGAGATCTGTAGCAACACAATCTAGGTCTAGATCAGTGTCTGACTACATTGATCTGCGGGGAGTTTCATGCAAGAGAGTTTTCAGAGTTGTCAGAGTTCCGTGGATCCGCAAAAATCCGAGGTTCTTGGTGATTTGCAGTTTCGTTGTCGTGGTTGCCAGCGTCGAAGCTTCAGTGGTAACGTCGAAATCTTCAATGGACTGGTAAATTTAGAATAATTTTCTCTGCTAATACATATTCAATACAGAACCGTAACCGGAGACTATCATCAGGGCTTTGTGTATATTTGGTGAGACTGGATTTGTGTTGTCCCAGGCGAAAATGACTATGAAATCATAGATCTATAGATCTATTAGTCTAGATTAGATCTGCTCGGCATTTAAGAGAAATTTTTAATGTGAGCCTGGCAGCTAGGCCCAAAAAGATCCCCTTCCAGTCCACACCGGGGAATGTGTTTTGTGTCTCACCTTGTGGCCTATCTAGGGGACGGAAAGGGGTGTAAAATTGGTGGATATTAGAAATATCGTTAGTAATTACAGTTAAGATTGTTTTGAAAAAAAAAAAAAAAAAGTTGTTTTAAAGAGCGGTTCTCCTGGTTATTCTGTGTGGGGCAAATTCTGGGCCTTTGACAGTGTTTGAGGCCAGTAGATCTAGATCTAACTTTGGATCTTCTTTCTAGATTAGACATCTAGAAAATCTCAGTGCTGGCAGTGTCATCGTTTGAACGTTTGGTGCTTCCACATCTACTAGATTTATTCTATTACTAGGCACTACTGTATGTACTAGACTACGTTTGAGATCTGGATCTAGCCTAGTTCTGTTTTATTGAGTACACTGTCAGTCAATATTATTCATCTTTGAAATTAGTATTGATTCAAATTTTTTGTATTGCTTTTCGTGTAACAAAACATTCAGTTTATTTTGATATGTGATTAGGTCTTTGTGGAATGAAATAAGAGTCATTTGTATTATTTCGTATGTCGGCCAGCAAGTTCAGGAGTTGGCTCAGTTTTACACTGACAGCCCTGAGTTCTAACCTAGTTCTAATGAAAGGGAAATGACTCCAAAAACAGAAAACACAGCCCGGTATCACAGTTGTTGCGATTGAAAGCTTAGAGCAAAGTGTTCTTGTTGAGATCGCAGGGGTTGCAATATCGGTCTTCAGCCATCATCAAGCAAATGATCGCACATGTTGCGATAAGTCTTCAGTGAGTTAAGAGAAAACAAAAACCCAAAGTCGCATTTTTTTAGCAGAATCCATATTTCAGGATGCATGCACCCCCTTAAGGGGAGGGGCGGGTCCTGAAATCGAGATTTTGGCTGAAAATATCGAATTTCAGATTATTTTTTTTTCTTCAAGCTAAACCATTTTATTTCAAGATTTTACCATTTATATAGTCAAAACTAGCCTATTTCATGTGTAAATGGAGCTTTTCCTACGAAGGGGAGGGTGTATAAAATATCACTCAAATTTATTTCTGGCGGTCATTTTCAACTGTAGCTTTGAGGTCTTTACACTAAGTTTGAAAGTTTTTCTCAGGAGAAAAAGTCAAGCAAGAGAAGGAGGCTGAAGAGGCAGGTCCAGTCTATCAAACTGGAATATTCTGAGGTAAAAGGAACACATTATGTCACAAGGAACTGGTTGAAAAACTTTGTCAAAACTTTAGACGTGATTATCTCGAAACCTACGTTTTTAGCACACTTTTCTCTAAGGCTTTTTTTATTTACCAACAGACTTACTTCAAATTGGGCATGAAGCTTCCTGCATATGTATAAAATAACAAGAAGTTTCGGATTTGCAATATTTTGTTTACTTTTTGAGAAAATGTTATCAAAGTGCCAGAAAAATGAGAAAAAGTTTGTAGAAGGAAAAGTATGGCAAATTTCGAAAAACTGATACTTAGCGCTATTGAGATTAGGAAATACTACACGTGTGCAAAATTTGAAACGATTTCATTGAAAAACACTGAAGCCATAGGCTTTTGAAAATTAGCAATTTTGGGGGCCAGAAATTCAATATGGCGGCATTTCCATGGCAACCAACCATCCAGATTATTTTTTGACACTTTCCCTCCTCTAATTTGGACATGCTGAATTTAAATGTGATGCTTAAAAAAGCCTAAACTAAGTACTTTAGAAAATCACTCTCAGGACCCGCCCCTCCCCTTAGGAAAATCATACCCTGGAACTTCAGGCACATATTTTTCATTCAGCTTTTACATTTTTTTAATACTGTGGTGAAATTTGCTAATAATGATATGGCTGCCCTTATTGGCCTAATTGGGCAAATAAGCCTTAACCTTATTGGCCCACTTGGGCAGATAAGCTCCTACCTTATTGACCCAATTGGGCAAATAAGCCCTAGTCTTATTGGCCAAACGGACAAATAAATAGATCTATAAAGCTTATTTTTTCCATTTTTTTCCAAATGTAAGTGTAAACTTAATTTGTCTTTGCAGACCAACAATTTGTTGTTAGTGTTATACAATGGTTATTGTCATGGTTAGATGGCTACATATTGGGTCCAAAAAGGGTGGTGAAAGGGAATAGCCTTGATGTGTGTAATGAATCATGATTATACATGTTGGGTACATGCGAGTGTGTGCTGTGAGCTATGTTTAGCAGGTCGTCATTGTATACACTGGGCCCATGCGAGTGTGTGTTGTGAGTGTAGTATGTCTGGGATACTCTCTAAGCATTTTGTACGGGACGGTTCTAGTCAAATCGTGTATGTATATTATGTCACGTGTGTGCGCACTACATCACAGTTCAATATGTGTGTCACGATAATAGTGGTGATGACTAGTATATTCAAGATGGTTTGGGACTGTGAGAACTTGAAGCTTTGGGAGAGTTCAAGCCGGGCTCCTGTCTACGTAAGGGCTCAGCCAAAGAAAGTGTGAGAGGAGAGAAAGAAAGTGCAATGCAGTGTGTGCCGTATGCATCGGAGTTAGACAGCTGCCCTGAAGTTTGTATTGTTACCAAGCACCTGCAATAAATTCTGCATCATTTCAACGTCGAGGATTCTGTTCTTATTTTTCCATTACTGTGTGCGTCTCGTCCGTATCCACCACCTGATCACCACTTACAACGTCACAACTAACACCCATTCACATTCAAGAGTTCATGACATCCTGGGGGCTCATCCAGGATCAGGCATTTAAAAGGATCAGAGAAGACCAATGCAAGTAGGTGAACATTATTAAACCATCGAAAGTTCGTACATCATGTCATCTATCGAAGAAATAACCCAGCTGGCCGACGCTATGGAGTTACGAGGCAAAGAAAGGAAAAACTACATCAAGGAAGAGACAAAACACATGCATGAAAGACAGCTAGCAAGAGAAGAAGCTGAAAGACAAGCACAGCTAGCAAGAGTAGAGGCTCAAAGACAGCTAGCAAGAGAAGAGGCTGAAAGACAGCTGGCAAGAGAAGAGAATGAAAGACAGCTAGCAAGAGAAGAGGCTGAAAGACAGCAAGCGAGAGAAGAGAGACTGTTTGAGCTCGAGAAAATGCGCATTCAGGCCCAGATTGCTGAACAGGAGAGAGGACAGGCAGACAGAAGTACCCACCAATCTACCAGCGATCAAGCCAAGTCCAAGATGCCCAAGTTACCGACTTTTGTGGATGGGAAAGATGAGATGGACAGTTGGTTGCTTAGATTCAAGAGGTGTCAAGTAAATGGCAGAAGGAGGACTAGGCCTCTATGTTGAGTGCCTTGTTGACTGGCCGTGCATTGGAGGCTTATTGTAGGCTGTCACAAGAGGAGGCTGTGAACCACGAAAAAGTGAAGGAGGCATTGCTCACACAATACAACTTGACGAAAGATGGCTACAGAGTCAGGTTCAGAAGCTGCAAGCCTGAGGAAGGAGAAAGTCCATCAATGTTTGTGGTTAGGATCAGGACATACCTTGAGAGGTGGATGGAGCTGGTGAAGATCGAAAAGAACCGGGCTATTGAATGTAAGGCAGGGATTCAAAGCCAACCGATGTGTTTCAGGTGCAGGAGACCAGGGCATGTGATCAAGAATTGCCCGTTAAAGGAGAGGGCAGCAGAGGCTACAGCGAAGAAAGCAGCAGGAGCCGTTACAATGGCAGCTGAAGGAAACTCGCGCACATCGAAGAAGGATGTGGCATAGTTGGACACCACGGAGGGTGTCAGGGCCAAGATCCAGAACAGGGAGTTACGGTTGGCAAATGGGAATAGAGTCCCAGTCAACTGTGGAGCCTGCGGTGATTGGGAGATAACGTAGGAGCTACACTTGCCGATATTGAAGGGTCTTGTAGGAGACAAGACAGTTGATGTACTGAGGGATACCGGCTATGAAGGCGTTGTGGTGCGTCGAGGGTTAGTTGCTGACGACCAACTGACCGGAAAGTGCTGTCTGCTGAGCAGAATAGACAACATGATGCTGCTGGCAGAGAAGGCCATAATCAATGTTGAGACACTCTATCTGAGTGGGGAAGTAGAAGCGTTATGCATCCCAGAGGCCATATGCAACTTGATTGTGGGCAATGTGGAGGGAACCAGGAATCCCGATGACCCAGACAAGTCTATGACTATGGGAACTGTGACAACATGGGCTCAGGAGAGGGAGGCTAGGTCTAGGCCGTTACAGGTATCTAAGATTGAGAGGCACGGAGGTGTGGATAGGAATCGACTTATCCAGCTTCAGCAAGAGGACCAGCCATACAAGCAATGGCGCAGGAAAACCCCCAAAGTTAAAGGGTCGGAAGATGATAACCTTCAAGAGAAAGGGTGGAGTCGTCTATAGAATTTACCGTGATCCTGAACGAGGAGGTGGAACGACAATGAGGCAGGTAGTTTTGCCACAGAGTTTGCGCAGATATGTTATGTCTGTGGCGCATGATTCCATCACTGGAGGTCATCTTGGAATCAGGAAGACGCAGGACAAGGTCACCAGCAGTTTCTGTTGGGCTGGAGTGGACGGGGACATGGCGAGATACTGCAAGTCCTGTGATATTTGTCAGAAGACCTTTAAAAAGGGGTCCGTACCACGAGCACCCCTGGAGAAAGTTCAGTTATGGATGTACCTTTCAAGAGGGTGGCAGTGGACATTGTGGGACCGATGGATCCCCCAAGCGAAGCAAGGCATTGGTACATCTTGATGCTAATGGACTACGCCACCAGGTACCCTGAAGCAGTCCCACTGAAGAAGATAGATACAGAAACAGTTGCGGAGGCATTGATGGGTATCTACAGTCGTATAGGAATACGGGAAGAGGTGCTTAACGACCAAGGCACCCAGTTTATTTCAGGTTGCATGAGGGAGATGTGCAGACTTCTCGGTGTCACCCAATTAAGAACTGCACCCTACCATCCGATGTGCAACGGATTGGTGGAGAAGTTTAACGGAACCTTGAAGACCATGCTGAAGAGGCTTTGCAGTGAACAG
>JBCEWB010157913.1:0-10523 GCA_039654565.1 Peronia peronii
TTTGGGTTGTGTTGTGTGGTTTACGAAAGCCTCCCCTCTTCCCCCCCCCCCCCCCCCACACACACACACACATTTTTTTTGACAGTTCGACCCCACACCTTTTATTTTATTTATTTTTTTTTCACAGTCCACAGATGGCTGAAAGACGAACCAGAACGCATCTGTAACGTCCCCTCCCAACACACCGTTAGCACTAACGGCAATATGCTAAACACTGGAAGAAGTTGGTCGAAATGGAAGGTCACTAAGTCGCCACAATATTATCGAACACGCCTTCTCATTGTTATGGAGGTCTTTCTATAAAGGTGCGCAAAATTGGCGTAATTCCACTGAAGGCGTTATAACTATGTTGGGAAATTATTTTAACTAACTGACTGATATTTATTTATTTATTTTATTTGCCTCCTTATTTATTTATATATTTCTAAACTTTCTTTTTATATTGATTATCATCAATAACTTCATCATTCTGTATAAATGGATTTAATATCAAGACATAGACATTCAATAGTAACTGACGCAATACATTATAATAAGCTTGCAACAACCTGGAGAATTAATAAGTTAAAAATTGATTTCAATAATGACATGCCAGATTTTCAAGTCTGCCCGGCTCTTCATCATCATCACAATCATTGACCAATACGAATGTTTGTTTGATTAGCTGTATTAGTCAGTTTTAAGGTCAAACTGGAGTGGCTTCACATCTCCCTCACATTCTCGTTTTATCCTTAGAGAGTCTCATATGAAGTGAATGTGAAGTGAATGTAAAGCTGGATGGATTCATTTTTCTTTCTTTCACTTTCACACTTTCAAATGAGGATTTTGTTATTGTCAAGTGTGCAACTTTTAAACTCACAATGACCTTGCAAAATGTGACAGTCAGCGATGAATTCAACACTCTGTATTGTGAAAGTAAATGGAGGACATTTGACTGCATCACTAAAAGAAAATTATTCTCAGTGAGTTTATGGAGATTATAATGTAAAAGTGATGAGAAGAGGAAGTGGATGCACCTCATGTACTTGAATGGGTTTTATACAGTTATAGACTTGGTCTTCATTGAGCAAGTTATGGGAATGTGAAGGAGATGTGAGAAAATCCGTTTGGACTTTATCAATATAATTATATGACAGCCAAAACAAATGAAGACATTATTAGTCACTCTTGTTAAAAGTAAATTGTGTCTGTATGTACAACATACTAGTGATAAAAAAATACAGCAGCAATGCAACAGGTCAAGAAGTGGGGTGGAGAAAGAGCAAAAGGGAGGAACACAAAGACAGTCTGTTTGTAACATACAAAACCAACAATACAAATGAAATGATCAACACAGAGATCAACAGAAAACTACAGTTTACACCGATTTATTAGCAAACAATAAAGGTGTGTACAGAAAACATTTGTGTGTTGCAAAAATTAAATATAAAATAATATGGCAACCGGTAATTCGAGGATACTCCAGATAATATCTAATAATACTAATTCTGTCAAATTTGCATGGAAATACAGGAAACCCATTAACTCTGTCAAATTTGCATGGAAATACAGGAAAGCCATTTACAAAAAAAACTTCCATATATACTTCGTCAAGATAGATCTAAATGCTATAATGTTGCAAGGACAATGTGAAAAGAAATAACAGTGAAGATCTGGATTTTTTGTTTATTTTAATGCAATGGAAAAAGCAAGGCATTCATAACATTGCATAACAGCAGGAAGACGTGAGAAAAAAGTTATAGATTTGTGATGTTCATCAATCAGTTTCATATGGAATTTTTTTGCTTTAAATGTAAGAGTTGAAGCATATGTAATGGCTCCAGTAGAAATTACGCAAGGCAGAACAAGACTGATTTTGAGTTTTGCAGCTGCATAATATTTGATATCACTAGTAAAATTGCTTTCTTTAGCAATGTACTTGGTTCCAAATGTATCTGTTCTTCAAATCTATGTGATCAAAAAAAAAACAACACCCAAAACAAACAACTATTTCTCCATGCAATGAATCACATTTTCGTGAACACACAATATATCTAGAAATATTATACATCCACATGTATTATGCAGCTAACAATTGATCACACCGATAACAGATTATAGTGGCATAATCAGCTTCACAAAAATGACTTGTATTTAATTTTGGATTCATAACTACAATGCAAGCCAAGAACTATTTGAGAGGAAAAAGGTTGAAAAGCTTGTCATCAGATTATGCAAATTACCCAGAGAGCTGATAGGAATAATCCATTCTTGTTGTGACTCCAGAGTTTTTGTTTTTGTTCATCTTTACCAGTGCATAGGCATGAAAAAATTACGCACAAAATAGTACTGAACTCTCTGTGGCTAGAATTACAAATATGATACATAACAAAAATCGGAAAGTTTCATGTATTAAATAGTAATCTCAAAAACAGACTTTGTAGCTGTAATTCCTCTTTTATACATTATATCTTGCCAGATTTAATCCAGCAGAGTCAATGATACAATGTACATTATGCTTTCATATTTTTTTTTTGTGTTATGTGTGTTGCCAGTTTTGATTAACTCACTTTTCCTGTGACTAAAAAAAAAACTCTAACACAATAAAATCTAGTTTCAGTGTGCATTGGCTGCTCTATGTGTTTTTTAGGCTGATAAAAGTCAAACTTTTAAACTTTTTAAAATCTGAACCTAAGGCAGGTCTACATCGTATACATACAAAAAAAAAAAAAAAAACCCACTAAAAATTCAACTAGTTCAACAAATGTCTGATATTCGGTCTATGAATACGTAAATATTGTTCTTTACACATGAAGTTCACTTGATTCTGTTACTGTTAAGGAAAGCAAATTCTTCAAATCTAAGATAAGTAAGTTAACAAAATCACATCGTGTTAGAATCAATAAATCCAAATCAGTTCCAGATTGATAGATAATCAGTACAAAAATTCTCGCAAATTTGCCTTGGATTTAGATTTGTCATGTGTGAAGTAGCAATTCCATAAGTGAGCAATTCCATATTCAAGTAATATCTCACATACAAAATAAAGTTTTAGAATAAATGTTTTCAGTTGATCTTATGGTGACAATTTCCCTAGAAGTAATCAGTTTCACCTTGATATAGCTGCACTTGTAATGAACGATAACAGACACATCTCCGTGGCTCATCTTCTAAAAATCTAATTTATTGTTTGGCAAGTGACTAATATTGAATGGACAAAGGAAGATAGTGACAGGAATAAGCTGAATATGGTGGGAAGTTTGAAATTATTAAAGCAGTCCAGTGTTATGATCTCTTTTTTCATGGGTACCTTTTCGTGTATTCATAAAAACTGATGTTCAAGGCATCAGGATTTTGCAACTGAATTCTCGTAGGTCGAAATACAAATTCTGTCTTGCCAAGTCTCAGTAGACCTACATCATTTTTCTCTAAGACTTCGGC
Organism: Peronia peronii; assembly: GCA_039654565.1. Classification (NCBI taxonomy): domain Eukaryota; kingdom Metazoa; phylum Mollusca; class Gastropoda; order Systellommatophora; family Onchidiidae; genus Peronia; species Peronia peronii. The sequence goes on from JBCEWB010157913.1 coordinate 3,421, forward strand.
AAAGAGAATGCAGAAGCCATCTGTCATCACACTATCAATGGAAGTTAGTTAATTTGTTCTACAAATATTTCAAATCATTCCTAAGAATATTCTCTTTCTTTCCTGCCCCAATGGCAGTTTTTATTGTGCACTATGTATGTTTAAAACACAAAAACAAAGATTTGTCTGAATAACATTATTCTTTCCTTTCCTAGATTTCTAAATCTAAATTATTTATTAGATCTATCTTAATCTTGTAAAACAAAACTATGAGATCCATGCACATGTACATTTTTGTATAATTCACTTTCTAATTCTCTTGTGTAGTGTATATTACTATATTTATGAAACTACATGAGAGTATGATAATAATTCCAATAATATTTCCTGTTCTTCATTGTTCCTATTTATGATTATTTCCTTATCGCAACTGTTGAAATCATGGAGCTTAGCTGGTTTATAATTTCATACACTTAAGTGCATTCCCTTTAAACACAGAGCTATTTTCCTTATGTCAATTTGACCTACATGTGGCAACAAAGCAACCAGGTCATCATCAAAGTTCGTGTCTTTGCTTATTAAAGATGCAATGTCAGCCGCATTCAGACCTCCTAAAGCCAGCTCTGTTAATGGTTTGATGCCTTGTTTCTTCACTTCTGCTATGAGTTGTTGTTTTGCAATGATGTCAAATGATTGTTTTCTTCCAGCATTTTTGACGTCGGATGGTTCAGATGCCGATCGTAAGACTATTTGTCCAAAAGATGGTAGTTTTTTAGGCACAGGTCTTCGTGGCAAGGGTGGGACAGCTTCACGATTGACTGAAGCAGAGTTGTTATCCATGTTCAGTGTGAGTTCATGCCTGCCAGGTAGAGGGGAGTCCTTCAATTGCAAGGATTTTTCATAGTCGACAAAAATTCCGCTGTCTGCCTTGTGGGTGGTCCCTGTTGAATCATCCATCAGTGAAAGATACGAAAGACTAGAAGATCTACCTTCCACTGGCTCAGCATAAATTCTTCGTTGTTCCTCTGAGAGGTCCTCTGATGTTGGGCCAACTGCACCGATGGTAAGCTCATCTGAATACTCCATATGGACAGGATCAATGTATCCTCCAGAATCTGGATCAGACATAGCTCTCCTTCTTGTTATGGTTTGATCTGGTAGAGTGCACGAATTCAATTCAAGACCATGAATCAGTTCCTTCATAATTTTATCAGAATGATGAGAGTGAGAACTGATTGATTCGTCATCAACACGAAGCAATCCTGTGATGTCCAAATTAGCATAAATTTGTTCTTTGCTCTTGACTGAACTTAGACTCGCAGTATCAGCACCAACACTATCAGATGTGACACTCCCATCTTTATCTCTTCTAGAGGGAACAGGGGTTGCTGGAACACTTGGTAGCTGTGGAGATGATTGACAAGTGTGCAGTGCTTTTGAACTATCATGGATGATCTCCTGTCCGATTGGTTTAGGAAAGACTTTTGGAGGTTTTTTAGAAGATTTAGTTCCAGGGCCTTGTGTGGCACTCTGCATAGTTGTATGTTCCTTCAGATCAAGAGACTGTGCAAAATTACTGTGATCTTCATTGCCAGTTTTATTTTTAGTTGATGAAGTGGGCTTCCCAGAAATGGCTGGTATAGAAATTGTGGGGGAAAGGCCCCATAAGTGATAATAGCGTTCTTCTTTGTTGTCAAGATCTGCTGTAGGGAAGGAATTAGGCAGATGTCGTTTATGGTCTTTTGGAAGTGTAGGGTTTTCATACATGGCGTCTGCGGACTGAGAATGGTTCTGTAATGTTGTCAGATGCACTGGTGCATTATTATTATTATCTCTCTTTTTTGAGCTACGAACAATCTCAGCTTGGGGTGGTTCATAGATAACTGACCTGCTCAGCTCAGCAGGAGGTTCATTAATTGAAGCTTTTGAAGACTTTCCTTTAGAAAACTGCTTTTCCTGAGACTCTGATGGTGCATATGTTATAGGACTACATGGGACAAACACCTGGGAATCATTATCATTGACAGTCACATGTCGGGACATCCTTGACCACTCTGAGCGACCTCGTGAGATTGCACTGGCAGAGCGCTTGGGCATAATATTGGTTGTGCTCATGGTAGAGGCCACAATTGACGTAGCCTCTTCTTGGTCCTCCCTTAAATTATTCTGTAAAGTCGGGCACATTTCTAAGGAGGAAACTGATGCTGACCTTTCATGAACAGAGTTAGCAGAACTCTCCAGATCGTTTGAACGATTGTGGCTCTCTTTAACGCCCTTCTCTTTCCTCTGATCATCAGCATGATTGTCTGTTCTCATGGCTCCAAATATTACCTGAAATAAGAAATAAGCAATAATAAGAACTTCTTAGAACGATAAGAAATTTTTTTATCACTTACTTTCTTCGATGTGATCTTATAATCCTATCCATGATGGTCTCAAACTCCTTCTTATCTTTCTATGGCTCTAAAATGAAGAATGATGGCATCCTCAAATCCCTACGAACATATCCCGAAATATGAGAGAGTAATAAATCTACTCATTCACCCTTCTTCCAGAGGAAAATTTATTCACAGATAGCAAAGTCCTGAGAGGACCACATTCAATGCTGATGGATCCATGCACATACAAACATTGATGCTCACTTGCACACACATCACATGCCATACCAAAATACCATGGTAGTGACAGAACAAAGCAACATCAGAAAAAAGTATACTGCTGCAGTTTGAAAGATATATATATATTAGAAGAGAACCCACGGCCTCCGTGGGAGATTTTTAAAAATATAAAGCCGTACGACAGTGTATGGCAGGCATGCGCACCACAATGCTGATATTTTAGTTGATTAAACTGAATATTACTCAAAGAAAACGTGTTTTGAACACGTCATACTATCGAACGTACAATTCGGATCAAGCACCCTCGCGAGTTTATTATTCAATTATTACCGTATTTGTAGAATAACGTCAAAGATAATAAGCTTTTTGAAGGGGTTTTGTACATACAAACACAGATCCATATGCAACAATGTTATGTGCCAAATTTCAGATGGATCCATTTAGCAGTTTCGATTCCATAAGCGTATCGTGGGTTTTCTTGCAATTTTACAATATACTAGACTAGAAGAGAACCCACGGCCTCCGTGGGAGATTGAATATTTTATAGCCCAGCGACTTAAAGTGCATGGCGAAGCGTGCGCACCTCGATGTTGATATTTTGGTTGATCAAACTGAATGTTACTCAACGAAAACGTGTTTTGAACGCGTCATACTATCGAACGTACAATTCGTATCATGCACCCTCGCGAGTTTATTATTCAACTGTTATCACATTCTTAAAATAACATAAAAAATGATGAGCTTTTTTCGGGTTTATGTACATAGAAACACAGATCCATATGCAACAATGTTGTGTGCCAAATTTCAGATGGATCCATTCAGCAGTGCTAGAGTTCATAAGCCTATTGTGGGTTTTGTTGCAGATTTATAGTCTAGACTTCAGGAGAACCCACGGCCGCCATGGGAGACTTTTTAAATATAGTCCTGCGACTTATTGACTGAACTTATTGACTCAAGAATTTTGTGTTGGATGACAAATTACAAATATTTAGAAAAACGGCTGTAAATAGTGTTAAGTGAAAGAAGGGGGGGGGGGGGGGGAGGAACTGTGTGCAAATGTCTCTTAAAAGCGCCAAGTAAACTGAACGAAACAAAAGAAGTGGAAGAAACTAAAGGAGCCCAATGTAATAATATCACTGCTTAGACTTTAAACACTGTAAAGTACAACACTAAATTAGCATAGTTAAAGTGAGGGACGGGGAGGAGGGAGGAGGCAAAGTACATGTATTATACATATCGCGTTGTAAAAAAAAATTAAAACCGGAGTCTCCCAGTCAACGACTGAGCTGAATAGAAATCAGGCTGAGTGTGTGCTGGGGGCTGAAATTCATCACACTATCTCTCCTCTTCCCCTCCCCCTAAGAAGAGAACCCACAGCCTCCGTGGGAGATTTTTGAAATATTGTATAATATAGCCCTGCGACTTAAAATGAACGGCAAGCATGAACACCTCGATGTTGTTATTTTGGTTGATTAAACTGAATGTTACTCAAAGAAAACGTATTTGAACGCGTCATACTATTACTATCGAACGTACAATTCGGATCAAGCACCCTCGCGAGTTTATTATTTAATTATCACCGCATTTATAGAATAACGTCAAAGATAATACGCTTTTTTCGGATTTATGTTCATAGAAACACAGACCCATATGCTACAATGTTGTGTGCCAGATTTCAGATGGATCCATTCAGCAGTTTTCGAGTCATAAGCCTATTGTGGGTTTTCTTGCGGACGAAGATCATGAAGGGCATTTATGTCGACTGCAGGCCTGCTCGTCCGGAGACACCGCTGGTGAAAGAGCAGTAGGAGGCGAATGTGGCTGCGGTAGGTGACCCAGGGTGATGATGACTACGGCCTTGTAGACATTGATCTTGGTTTTGCTCTTGAGGCTCTTGTTGCTCCAGACTTCTTTGTAGAGTCTGCCAAAGAAGCTGTTAGCCTTTGAAAGCCTGTTGTCTATTTCCCTATCGAGCCTGGCATCGGATGAGATGGTACAGCCAAGGTATTTGCACTGTTGGACCGGCTTCAGCTTGGTCTCCCCGATGGTGATGTGGGGCAGGTGGTACTCTTCTTGCGGGGCTGGCTGATGGAGGACCTTTGTCTTCTTAAGCTGATCTCAAGGCCAAAGAGCTGAGCAGCATCCGCGAAGCAGGATGTGATGCGCTGCAGGGCTCATTCTGTGCGGGCGACAAGAGCAGCATCATCTGCGAAGAGGAGGTCCCGTATCAGTCTCTCTTGGGTCTTGGTGTGTGCTTTCAGGCATGGCAGGTTGAATAGGCTGCCATCAAGGCAGTATCTAACGTACACCCCATCCTCATCGTCCAAGTCTTCAGTGGCCTGCTTGAGCATCATGCTGAAGAAGATGCTGAAGAGAGAAGGGACTAAAACATAGCCCTGCTCCACACCGTTGGACATAGGGAAAGGTTCCGACAGGTCCCTGTCCAGCCTGATCTGGCTGCATTGATCTTCATGCAAGGCGTCTCTCTGGGAAAGATTTTTCCCGACCAGGGTGTAGCCGGCGCCTTGTTCCTTAAGGCTGCCTTCTTCTGGATAGCAAACTTCGCTGAGAGCTGCAATGTCGATGTTGAATCGTGACAGCTCATGTGCGATGAGTGCCAAGCGGCGTTCTGGACGCCTGCTATCGGCTGTGTCAAGCATGGTCCGGATGTTCCAGCATGCGATATTTAAACCCGTGTGGATTTGTTTCTTTTGCTTTTCTTTGTTTATTCGACCGCTAAGTAGATGCCCGTTGACCGCGGCTAGCCAACTGGGTATAAAGGAGATGAGCTTTCTTTAGGCCTGACCTTTTCTAGGGCCCCTCTCCATATGGAGCAAGCAGTGCTTCCCTAAAGAGGGCTGCTTGGTCACTCAGGATGCTGCCGAGTGGTGTCGTCGTCCCTGGGTCGACAGCCAGGCGACCAAAGTTCTAAGCCGCCTGCATGCAGGATTGAGACTGCGGCTTCCAGTGACATCTTCCGCCTGCCATTTTCGCCCCTTTCCCATCGCTACAGGCTTATGTTAAAAAAAAGATTGTTAAAGGATAATTTCTTCGGCCTGCGCTGAGTAGTTTTTTGGTGGAGTGCATTGCGCGCGAACTGGCCCCACCCTTTAAGTCCAAGGTTCATCTGCCATGGCCCAGCAAGCTGAGATGGTGGCAGGGAGGTCCTCAAGTCATAGGTTTGTGTCGGAGTTTCCCTCTCCTAGGCGGGTTGCTGACTAAGGCTGAAGAGCGCCCCCCCCCCTCCCCCCCCCCCCCCAACGCCTCCCCTTGCCCGGAGCGCACCTGGTTATACTGCGCCAAGTATCCACAGTCACCCTCTCTTTTCGGCTGAAATCCAGGAGGCACCACGTGGAGGTTGGAGTAGGACTTGAGGTCTGCGTCACTCAGTGGATGTTTTTAAGTCCAAATGGAGCTCACTCATACCAGCATCCATTGACTCTGTGAGCCCCAATTTACCCTCCCCCCTCCCCCCCAAGATGTGTTTATGTGTATATAATAATGTAGTCACCGACTTACGTCCTATATGACTTACGACTGATCCACTGTACGTGTACACCGTCTGGTCGACAGACATCACTCTCGTATGACGCTGTATTTTGGTATGTTTCAAACTATTTTTTTTCTTCTATTTTTCACACCTTTATTATATATTTTGTATGTTTTGCACATAACAAACGATCTGTATGTAGTATGCAGTATTTCATTTAAACCCAAAAAAATTAAAGAAAGATGAAAACAATGTCTAAAGAACGAAATGAAATAATGAACCGAGAAAAATGTTGATAAAATATGGCTCTATAGTGATTACAATATCATTACACAGCATAATATACTTACAGTAATTTTACATAGGCCGACTTATCGATTTACGACAAGTCAGTTTTAACCAAACGCAGTTGTAAGTCTATATATATATATGTGACATATATACACATACAAGTAGAGAACCCATGGCCTTCGTGGTAGAATTTTTTAATATAGGTCAAACCAATACTATCCTGTAATTCAAAGTGTATGGCAAGCGTGCACATTGTACACCTTTGTGTTGGTATTTTGGGTGATTTAATATAAAAAAAAACAACAACGTGTTTGTTGTTCTGGATGCTCTGCTAGCGGAAGCGGAAGAACAATAACACCATTCGTCATTCTATCGAAAGTAAAATTTTGATCAAACATCCTCGCGAATTTGCTATTCGATTCTTATGGCTTTTTTTAGAAATAACGTCAAACATAATAAGCTTTTTTTCAGCTTTATATAAGTGGAAACACAGATCTTTGTGCAACAATTTTTGTGTGCAGAATTTCAGATGGATACATTCAGCAGTTTTCCAGTCCAAAATTTATGGGTTCTGTTGCCGAGTCTATTTACACGACTAGTCACTTGATGAGATACCTGTCCGCAGGTGGATAAAAGGTGTGAAGAGAACGTAAGATTAAGCTTCGGGAGGAGGGGGGAGGGGGGGGGGCGTGACCGATGGATGAGGCATATGGCTGGTTTGGGGG
>JBCEWB010157924.1:0-10523 GCA_039654565.1 Peronia peronii
GGATATATATTTCAACAACGAATCTATCTATCTATCTATCTATCTATCTATCTATCTATCTATCTATCTATCTATCTGTCTATCTGAGGGGGGGGGAGGGTGGGAAGGGGAGGGGGAATGATGGCTTTCCTCCCCACTCCGGGCCCACGCGGCTCAGTTTTTGCTGATGTTCCACTCAGGATCAGATTGGACAATACAAGGCCACAGTAATGTTGAATGTTACAGTGTTTATTATGTTCTGGACATGATAGTGACAGCAGCTGGATATTTTAGACGTGCCTGAGACTGAAGCTGAACACAGGTCGGTGCACTTTGTTGGTACTCGAAGTTCCTCAGGCATTTTTGTTTAATGTTTGATCCTCTGCTTTCTATTTCATTTTGTCTCAGTGACCGAGACCACAACCTTAGAGATAACTACAGGAGAAGTTCGTCTAGAAGCTTGCAACAATTTTCGTGGTACGTTGTTCTCATTGTTTGTCATGAGCTGGCAAAATCCATAGACCATACTCGCACAACTGTGGAATAAGTCTATTGTCATTTCTCGACCTCACTACTTATTTCTTATATCGATAATATCGTGATTTTCCAATATATTTTTCTAGGGTTCAGGGAAAACCCTAACGATAAGGTTTGGCGGTGTTAATCCCGGGCTATTACTCTTAACCATTGTATGTTGGATGCTGAATTATACTATATTTTATAGCCAATGTCAAAAACAGTCTTTTAGCACTTCTGTAACTTATATCCGAAGTAACCAATCACATTCCTGGAACATTTTGCACATAGAATAATAACTCTGAAGAGTGCATTTAGAACTTATTTATTCTTTATCTATTCTTAATGTTTATTTTTTAAAAAATAACATTAATGAAGCAATTTTTATTTTGTTTTGTCCTGTTTTTTTTTTCAGTAAAGAGTATGGACAAATTTGTGAAGATTTCAAGGGCGGGGGAGTGGAAAAGGGGAGGGAGGTGTATTCTTTTTAATGGGGGGGGGGAGAGTAATTTTTTTTTTTAAAGCTTGAACTAAGAACTTTTTAAGCTTTAATTTCGGATTCAAATTGCTCAAAAAATCTAGAAGAAAACATTGGTGTTCGCTTGCCAAGATAAGCCACCATCTTGGATTTTATGTCTTGAAAAGTAGCTATTTAAAAAGACCTGGGACTCCTAAAATATTCAATACATTCGTTTGAAATTTGGCACAATAATTGATTTACGAAATGCATTCCTAGTTATACTGTTGTGTACGTATGTGTACACGAAATCAAATAAATATTACTATCTTGTTCTCATTCACAATTTATTAGACACAATATCTATAATTAAGATATATTAACACTTGTATGCGGACAAAATATCACGAATAGCATCAGGGCAAGGCAAACTCATAACACTTGATCTATCGCTGTAGGCAGACATGAACTTCTGTATTATACCCGAGTTGTTCCTCCTTGCAGCAAACACCTGGTTTTTTTTTTTTTTTTTGGAAATGTTCAGTTGATTATGAAGTGAATGCATAGAGCTTTCCCGCAACATCTTAAACTTTCATAGACAGTACTCCTGTTTTAAGGCGTCCATATATGTGTGACTACATGTGTGTTTTCAATTTCACAGCACAAGCCAACTGTCCTCAATTTCTATAACAGACTTGATGAATTTCCCCAAAGTTTTCCGATCTGCCATGCGTTCTTTGTATTTCTAGAACTACTCTGGACAATGGTCAAGGCCACAGTTGTTTTACCTTTCCTATACGTCACATGGCTATTGTGTAAAATTAAACCAGAAGAAATGACCAAACGTAGACGGAGGAAGACAGAGAAGGTAGTAGTTTCGTTTGTTTGTTTGTTTGTTTGTTTTATTTCTGTTGGAGAACAAAGTAAAAGAAATCTTCACCGACACTGGACCATGTCATTTCAACCCTTTGAACTTCCCTTTGCCGTGCCTGGGTACAACAGGTTTAAGACGACAAATAATCACTTTAGCGAATGTTATTTGAAGTGAACCAAAAAACATTTTAAAAAACACGATGAGAAAGAGATTTTTTTCTCAATTGATTATTTCTTTAGAATTTTCTGTTATTCATCTTTCAAAAACCAGGAGTAAAAGTGACTTTTTTAGGAACTACAATGCTGTCACGAACTTTGAATGTGAGTGGGTGTTAGTCGTGACGTTGTAAATGGTGATCAGACAATGAATGCGGACGAGACGCACACAGCAATGGAGAAATAAGAACAGGAATCCTCGACGGCGAAATGATGCAGAATTTATTAAGGTGCTTGATTTCAATACAAACTTCAGGGCAGCTGTCTAACCTCCATGCACACAGCTCTCATTGCATTCCACGTCCCCTCTCCTTGCTCTCCTGCCGAGCCTTTATATATAAGCTGGCTCGATCCGAACGTTCTCCTACTCAAACTCTGTCGAACGTGCTGGCAATGGCTCCCGTTACATATATGGCCGAGATAATCTAATTGAGAAAGACTGAAAGGCCTACATAAACTTAATCTTAACGCGACATACTTCATGCACACAAGGTCTAACTAAACCCGTCCGGACCCTCCATGAATCTCGACGTGCCAATTACGACCTTTGCCACACACTACCCACGCGTGAGCCCAATACACAATTACGATCAACTGAACATCATTCACTGCACACACTCGCGTATACTCCGCATGCACGATCATGATTCGTTACAAATACTTCAACAGGAGATCGTTTCGCAGTGTATCTGCCCCAGAATCGCTCTCCTAAAAGAGGACCTCGATCGCTATTAGCGTAATGAGAGATCATTTTGACCAGCCTGATTACTTCCCTTTGCCCGACAAAGAGATGTTGAACACGCAGTGTAAAGAACAAAAAAAATCCGTTTCCTTCTTGTCATTGGAAAGATTGATCACCCAAAAATTTGAAAAAAATTATAACAAGAAGAAGAAATTTTTCTCATTATACCATATTTTGTATGTGTGTGTGTGTGTGTGTGTGTGTGTGTGCATATGTCTGTGTGTATGAAAGTTTTTCATGGTGTAAATCTCAAGCAAACCTGTTTTATTTTATTGTATTTATTTATTTATTATTTATTTTTGCACCACTTGTTCAATCACTCTTTTGTGTCTGATAAAGTGAAGTGATAAGACTGAGCACAACGATCTCCCAGCAGATATTTATACCCAACGAAGGAAAGTAAGTTCGCCGACGGCCAAAATGGCTATTTGTTTATTTGTTTGTTTGTTTGTTTCTAATGTCTTCTCTCTATTTACTTTATACTTATCGCCTTCAACGTCTCTTCATTTCATTTTCAGATACGCTTCTGGTCACATTATATAAATGTCTATATAGTTTTCTTTCACCCCTTTGTCATCTGCAGCTAATTATAATACCTTGCCTGGTACAGGAACATTTATTATCTGGAATGTTTGCTCAGAACAGCTGATAACCTGTTGATCTATGTGACCTTTTTAGCGTAAAATTTTTTTAATTAAAAAAAAAGACTAAATTTCTGTCTGCACCACATGCCAGTCTCTGAGGGAATGACTTAAGATGATTTTTTTTCTTTTTTAAACAAACAAAAAATGTAATTTGAAGATATCAACTAACGCTCTAGTATTTCAATAAATCATGTTATATGTGATATGATGTGATATGATTTTATTTTATGTCATATTATATTATATTATATCTTACTATATTATATTATATTATACTATATTATATTATATTATATTATGCAGAGTGACTATTGCGGCCATGTGGAAAGTTTATTTGGGTTTTGGCCAGGTGAGCAATTTTAGCCAGATTCATCTTCTTACTAAAAAAGGTAACAGAGTTACTTGCCTGTGTATAAACCAAATTATGAGGCTATTATATGGTCTCCATAGACTTTTGGTCTATTACGGCCACATGACCTCAATTGCGGAAACCTATATTGTAATTGTTATATTATATTGTCATATTATGTTATGTTATGTTATGTAATACTATATTTTATTATTTTATATTATATTATGCTACAGAATATCATTATATTATCACGAATGTCTTTTAATTATTCTCCTAATTTTGCTAGTTAATTATTTAGTTCTTTCATTTACCCTCTATAGAGATCAGTGAAACCTCATGGTCCTGAATCAGAATGACCAACCAAAACGACTGCAAGAAGAGAATAAGCTCACGGCAGTTTTGTGGAAATTACGCAAACAGTGACACCCACTGAATAAGACGTGGAACTGTTCTCTAATTTTACCTCCAATATGAAGGAAAGATCGACTGACTGACAGCGAATCCTCGCACCTTGAACTATTTGGTCAGGACATCGAGCTGTACTTGGCAGAGAGTAAAAGGTCAACAATATGCTTTTAGAGCATTAGAAACTGTGTCAGTCCGTCTAGTGGTCTTTTTACCTATCTACCTACCTACCTACCTACCTACCTACCTACCTTACCTATCTACCTACCTATCTATCTACCTATCTATCTACCTACCTACCTACCTACCTACCGATCTACCGATCTACCTACCTACCTACAGATCTACCTACCTCCCTACCTACCTATCTATCTATCTACCTACCCATCTACTTACGTACCTCCCTGCCTACCTACGTACCTACCTACCTACCTATCTACCTACCTACCTACCTTTCTATCTACTTACCTAAATACCTACCTATCTACCTATCTACCTACCTACCTACCGACCGACCGACCGACCGATCGACGTACCTACCTAAAAACCTACCTACCTACCTACCTTATTACTTAAGCTGTCTACCTGCCTGCTTCCCTAAATGCCTACCTAGTACCTACGTACTTATCTATCTACCTATCTACATTGGTTCTTATTTACGATCAAAACATTGTCTACTAACCTACTGACCTACCTATCTGCACAACATCTATCCAAGCATCCACCTACCAACCTGCTTATCCAACTACTTTCTTTCATATGAACCTGCCTACTTACCCAGATGCTACTTACTAGTCTACAAGTCTTACTTACCTACCTGGCTAACCACCTACCCATCTGCCTAGCTACCCACCTACTTCTTTAGATATCTATCAAATTATTAACTGCCAGCGTACTGATCTACCTATCTGCATACCCCCCATCAATTATCCATTTACGACGTGCTTGCCGATCTCCCACCTACCAAGCCAGTTACCTACTGACCCATTTACTTGGTGTATTTATTATTTAAAAGCCTACTCACCACCGATTTAAGAGCCTACACACCAATTATTTAAAGATCTATATACAACGTTTTTGAAGGCCTTCACGCCACCTATTAAAAGGTCTACACATCACCTATTAAAAGGCCTACATCCACTTATATAACTCTTCAGTTGGATGCTAACATATTCTTCACATTCCACTTTACCGCCCCCCCCCCTCCTCATTCACCTGACAACGCACTTATTTCCATCAACATCCGACCGATCAACCGACCCTCTTAACTCATCTACTTAGCAATTTCTCAAACATCATTCTTTTTTTCCATGTAACACTAGAAATTCTGTTGTCTATATATACATAACATCCGGCAATGGTCAGTGTTGTTGAGAAGGAGTTGAATCTATTGAAACACTTTACTTTTACTTATGTTCTTTCCATGACGAGACTATAATTCCTGGCGTTGTTAAGTCGCTATTTTGACTGAGAGTCTGAAAAATGTACATGCTGTTTTTGATGTTGTACACAACAGTTTATATTCGACGTTATTGATAGACCTAGAAAAATAAGTAAATGAAAAAAAAAATGTCATAAATTGTTTGAGGAGAGAAGATATAGTTTTTTCTTTTTTGATTCTAAAAGCTCTGGAGCTGCTGCAGATGAAGTAATTACGTGCTATAACTATGATCTTTTCTAGTCCTGAGTTTTTTCAAAGACCAAGAGCTTCCAAGACAATCCGTTTCAAATGTTGAAGCGAGTGAAGAATCAAGGTCTGCAGTGATATACGCAAGCTCGTCCTGGGAATAATTTGATTGAGTGCTTCAACTGAGATGCAGGCGGAGAATTTCAAATCTTGACAGGTCCTTCTAGTTGGTAAATAATGCAAAGGACGATCGTATGCACATATTTCTTTTCTCAACCTTAGTGAGTGTTTTTTATGAGAGGTCCAACATATTTAATAGCTTTGTCCATACCATGAAATTATTACACTCAGGCGGATATAATCTCAAATCAGACATGATGTTTATAATATGTGATAGTTGGTCCCTTTTCATAAACAATTCCCTACTTAAGGGGGCTGGTCCTGAAATCTGGATTTTGCTCAAAAAATGGAATTTTAGGTTTTTGTTTTCTCTTATAAGCAATGCCTATTCTGCGTATAAAAATGGTGTCAAAAAGTGGATATGTCCATTCGAAGGTTTTGACCAATAATCATTCAACGTTAGATCTAGTCTAGTGTCAACCAGGATTTGGTTCCACTTGGCTGCTACATGCAGTCGCAGATCATCACTATTTGATTATATGTAGGCAAAGAGTGCATAAAACGCTTGGTTATGACCTCATCTAGCAAAATCATGAACTCCAGTGCCATGGATGGGCATTGGATGACCACTATGAGGCGAAAAAAACTGCTGATCATGCAAATTATCAGTAGCAGGTACTCTAGAATGAACTTCCACGTCTTAATAGTAAAACTTTCCTTTCTTTCTGATATTTCAGAGCTTAGTTGTGGATATGCCACTGCAAAGGTCAAGAAACTCTTAGTTTGGACAGAAAACGATATGAGGACCACATATAGGCCCCCCAGGAACCCGGAAGTGTCTCTATCGGAGCCATTATAATTATGGGGGGTAGGGAACAAAATTCGAGAAAAAAGTACGCTCAGAAAGCCAGGAAGAGGCAAGAAAAGACACAGAAGTAATGAAGAGAGAGCTAGTATGTAGAAAAATGGTGTTTTGAGGCCAAACGCCGAATATAAAACTCTCCATATCAATTTTTCCGTGAAAAAAAAAAATTAAACGCGTTTTTCTCAAAACCCGGATTTTCGTCAGTATTTTGCTGTCTACTTTTTTGTTTCTGAACCGATTCTAATCATAGTTGGCACTCATCATGTTCACAACAAAACTAAAAAACGTACATATGCGCGTCCAATTCTGTTGGTAGGTTTCAGCGAAAAATGGGTTTTTAGTGTGAAAAAATGGCGAAATTTGAAATTTCGCTACATGGCATTTTCAAAACTTTCTAGAAATGTTTCTATTACATACAAAGGAATAAAAATATGTAACTTTTTAGATGGTATATCAAAAAAGATGTTCGCAAAGTTTTATCCTGTTTTGTTGAAATTTGACGGACTAGATAGAGTTTGAAGTAAGCCATTTTGGAGATGCCAAAATCCAAGATGGCGGCGTTGCCGTGGGAACTATTTGAAAAAGTCGATATTTTTTCACTGTTTTCATCTAATTTGAACATGCCGAATGCGATGGACAAGGTTAAAATAGCCTATTTTTAATAATAAAAAAATCATCTTCAGGACCCGCCCCAGCCTGTTTCTTCTTTTATCTCTTATACCCTAGAGCTAGTTAGATCTGCATTGTTTCCCATGTTGAGCACAAAATCCTCCCAGCTCTCGCGGATACACCTAAAAGTATGGAGGCAGGCTGTAAAACGGAAGTGGTCTGTCAGCTGGGCTGTCCCTCGGGGATCAATCTGTTATGATCAATCGCTAAATGTGCAGGCCCCGTATAACTGCTCATGTCCATACCAATTCCTCTCTGGTGCAAACTTCACAATAGCCAGGATGAGACAACAGACGATTGCCTTGTATTTCGGAAAGTGTAGCTGTTATGATCGAAAAAAATCAGAATCTGTTTTCCGTGAATAATATCATTGTTAAAATAATTAATTAATTAGTTAATTAAATAACTAATTTATAATAAATAAAATGATAATAAAAATAATAATATAAGCCACAGAAATACAGAAAAATACCTCCGAAAAAAATGCAAAAATTTGCGAACTCACACACAAACACATACACACAAAAGAGGTACTTTTTAAAATAATTTGGATCGACCTTCTTGTTTTTCACGTTTATGTAGGCTATTAATTACATTAAAAAAATCAAAGGAACATTAAAGTTCCATTTTATATATTTTTAAAATTAAAGTTATATGTATATATGTCTATCATGCTGTAAAGATGTTTAGAAAGGTGTTCAGGAGAATCTAGCAGTGATGATTCTCATGAAGTAATAATAGCTGAGGTTTTATCTGTTCAAGTTTACCTTATGTAAAGTAGAACAGATAGCTTCGTGTATTATACATCTTTCCCTGATGCACAGAGCAGCTGGCATCCTTCAGTCCATGGCATGGATGACGTAAGTCTAAATAAAGGCATGGTAAACTGAGCGGACGGCCGATATCAGAGCAAATAAACCGCATTTCCTGCGTCACGGAGAATACATGTACTTCCCGGCAGGATTTACACTGAAAAACTCCGCGAGTCTTGTGTGGAGTGGGCAACGTATGGTTCAACTGAAAATGTAAAAGGTGGTGTGTGGGCGCGGTACCAATAAGTCGGATTGCCATTGTATTATGAGCAGATCTAGGTCAGAAATAAACAACAAAATCTACCAGTTATTAAGCAAGGGAAAACACCGTTTGCCGTGAGGGATGAACGTTCTTTGAATGACCGCCATTCAGTAAATGAGTGGCACGTCCGGGGTCTAACATAACTCGTAGCACTGGAGCAAAGTACATGTCACCACCACAGGCCTTCATGATGTAAGATTGTAAGCCTACAGACACCGACATTGCCAACCGCGTCATGTAGAACCACTGCTCATGGCAATGCCATGGATTACAGAGATCGTACCAACTCGTCTAGTCTACTACAACGTTCTCATTTCTTATGCGTGCGGCCACTTTTTTCACCGATCACAGCAGAATGTATAACAGCATTTTGCGGCAAAAGATTCTCTTTGTTTCTTGAGAAACAGAGAAAGTCTCTGACAATGACATGTAACTTTGCGATTTACTGGATGAAGTCAGAGAGTGTCTGTTTATAAATTTACTCAGGTTGTATTTATTGATTTATTTATTTTTGATGTAATCATTTTCTGCAGACAAAAAAGATAAAGAAAATATTTTATAAAACCTAAAGCTGAAACTGATCGTGTTTTTGTCTTTTTATACAGCTTCTTTTTTTTCTGTTTGATTTGTTAATCTTTATTTGACTGATCCTGTTTAAAGACGGCGTCACACATAAAGACATTTGCAGTCAAGTCAGTTCAGGCACTGGACCGTGCAAAGTGTGACATCAAAGAATGAACAAAACAAATCATTGAGAAAGTCACTATACAGAAGAACTGTCAGGTCTTACAGCCCCTTCCCCTCTCCCTCCCCTCACTGCTCTCTGTCATATACTTCATCCTTTTCTTTCCCATCTTCCTCTATTTCTTCTTTATCTTCTTTCTCCTCCAGCTCCTTCTCTTCTTTTGTCTTCCATTTCTTTGAACGATTAGGCTGGCTATTTTATCAGAAGTCAATTTGTCACGATCACTTTATACATGGCCCAGGCAGTGTGGGCTGGTGTCACAGAACGGACAAAACCCTTTTCCACATAAATGACGCTTGTAATAAATGTCATAGAGATGTTTATGAAACTGATCACACTGAGGCATTAATCACTGTTTATTCTTAAAGAAAAAACAAATACCTACTTATTACGCCCAAAACATGTGGACATTAACCATTTCCATGGAAAATCAACAATTGTGAAAACCATCAGTTTAGAGATGGCGATAATAAAATGACCACCTATATAATTAATACTAATCATAGTTTTATGTGGCGGAAAGTTTATACAATTAGACTAAATCAGGTCACAGCTGTAGTTATACAGAAGAGTTACTCCAGCCAGTCTCTAATAAAAGACCACGGCGCCTTGACTGCCTCACGCTTAGCTGTATTGCTACAAAGCGTAGTGTGTGTTCTCGGGCCCAACATCTACGTTTTTTCTTATGTGTCTTAATTGAATTCTATTTAAAGACAATATGAATACGACGTCATCGTTAAAAAGTCAAGACCATTAGCTTCACATAGATATAAATGTTATTATGAAAAGTTTTGAACAAGGCGGCATAGTTACACAAAGTTCAAAACCAGGCCCTACGTACAAAAACGGAAACAGCAAAAAACAGTAACACAGAGGCACTGGAAGTGATAACGGGAATACCCCCCCCCCCCTCCCCTTGGAACCTAGGAGAAAACAACTAGCATTAAACTACAGTTCCAAGGCATGTTTAGACAAAGACCATCCAGCACATGAAGCAATTCACTTTCGGGCCAGTAAAAGTCTTCCATACCATGAACCAGTAATCAGGAGCTGTAAACAGGAACTAAAGAAAATGATGAAGGAAGACCTAAATATTACGAAAGTAATATATAAGATAAAGACCTCGCCATGGGAACTGTAGCCGATAGAAATATTAAATATAATAAGTAAGAAAGAAACAATAGCAATAAAAACGGCTGCATTAGAGAAAATTGAAGAAAGCAGGAACCAATCAATTTT
>JBCEWB010157957.1:0-10521 GCA_039654565.1 Peronia peronii
CGTGTAGTGAGCTATGCCTTGGTGTAGCAGTTATACCTAGTCTTAGAGAGTTACGGTAACTTCATGAATACGGCCCCTACAGATGTCATCTGGGTACATCAAAATTTCTTCTTAAGCAAGCTTGCTCTGTGGCTGGACCTCCGTTCCACAGATGACGATCGGCTACATGGTAGTGGTCAGCGTACTGAGAATGCCAGTGAGGGGGGTGACCATCCAGATCACGAAAAAAGCAGAATCGGCCGGCATATTAAACATTTATCTCTACGTTGTTATGGATGCGGAACTCAACATCGAAGACGGTCGATTTGTCTCAGCAGTCTACTGACCTCCTTCGAAGAGATCCTCATTCGGCTATTATCTGTGAAACGACAGGGTGTGGGAAAACCGCATTCATACTTAAACTTATAGAAGGTCCCTATCGCGGTGTTTTTCAATACATTGTAATCTTATGCCCCACTATACAATGCAATCGTACGTATCAGGAATGCCCCTGGGTGTGAACTGATTCTCAGGTTTATCTTGAAGACCCAGGAAAGGCTCCAAGATTACCTCTCTGCCTTATATCAGATATTCCAGGGGTCATCAACCCTGTACGTTATCGACGACTGCAGTGCCAGCAAGGCACTTACGAAAAAACAGGACGTGTTATCTAAACTGGCTTTCTCAGATCGCCATGCGGACCAATCTGTGTGGGTCCTAACCTAGAAATATAACTCGGTTCTGAAGGATCTCCGCGAGCAGACGCGCTGGGCCGCCCTTCTTCACAGTAAGGACAGACAGCTTCGAGGAATGCCTTCGTGAAAATGACATTGTTCCTCCAGAAGAGCGGACCATTGTAAGGGAGCAGCTAAAAAAGACAAAACATGCTAAGGTAGTGTTGAAGAATGATCAGCCAGGTACTTATAAGATACTTGCTTAGTAATTACTAAACAAATGTTAAGCAAATGTTAAGCAAATGTTAAGCAGTGTTAAGCAAATACTAAGCAGATGCTAAGTGATATTAAAGAAAGGTTATAACATAATAGTATACTCACCATGTGGGAATTATTTGTGATAAGTCTGTTGCAAATAATCACATTTTTGTGATCGCATGGGCGGCGTACCAATATATTAGAGTTCGGAGAATTTTATTTCATATCACGCGTTGTATAGCAACAAATACGCAAATGGACGAGATACTATACCAAGTATTGGAAGACGAAACTGTTCAAGTCAAACAGCCATCGAATAACCCTCAGCCTAAATGTAATTCTCATCGGAATAGACTTTTTGCCCTGGCAGCAGGAGGCCACACCAAACAATAGTTGGGAAGGAATTAACCATGGACCAAATTGATTCATTTAAGGAAAGACGAAGTCGAGGAGCTCTGTGCTCGATACCATGCAAGATTAGGTGCTGTCATGACAACAAACGCTAGGACAGGTTGCTTTACAGCTTTATTCAGTAGTTACGAGTATGTTTCTTCCCATTTCCCCTGAAAAACACCCTGCACTAGTACGGGATCTTGACACTGGCCCATTTGTCGAACATGCGCCTAGATGTGCTACGTGTGAGCTCTATCACAGCTATGGTATGTTTCTAGCACCGATATCAGCTGCTCTAACGACAGCTAAGTACTGTCAAGTTAGATATCAGTCTCCTACTATATACAATGATGGAGCAACAACCACAAATACTGGAAGCGATAGCACCATCGAGGTGACAGCACCTTCGGATGGTCCGGAAACAAAAACCAATAAGAAGAATCCTAAGAAAGTTGCAGCCGGACCTGCTGGCGCCATAGCCAAAAAGGTTAAACGAGAGAGACTACTTGAAGAGCTTAAAGCAACCCCACAAACTCAACAAGATAAACAAAATGATGATCAATAATCTACCCCTCAGTATGGAAACTGGTTACCTTGGATCATAACTGGTCTTGCTGGTGCATTTATTATATATCAGCAGTTTCCACGTCCAATAGTACAATGTAGTAGTGTTAGAAAGCAGGTCCCCCCAACTCCTTCGCTCCACATCAATCAATTAAAGACGTGTGACCCTTTTCATATGGAATAATACAACATGACGACTGAAGGAAAAACTCTTGCAAACGATTTATATCACAGCGCTGTTGTTTAACTATTGGATACTCAAAGCTGACCAAAATGGTTTTTGGGGTTGCTTCTCCCAAGCTAGACCCCACCCCACGTATATTGGGATGTTGGTCTTAGACGTAGGTCTCGCGATGGCGACCAAAGAAATGTTAATTAAACAAGGAATAATACCACCAAATATAATAAAATAATTTTGATGACATCTGTAGCACTATTAGTCGGGGGCGCCCTTGTAAACGCTCTGGCATTCAGCGGCAGCAACTATCTTTTCTCTTTGTTAGGGAGTCTGGAATTGACGAGGAATGTAAACGTCATGATAAGGCAGTCGAGGAGCTGCAAGCTGCTGAGGCAAATGGTCCCGACAGCGAACTGAGCGTCTCGACTGGATCAACGAAGAGCTTCGGCGACAAGGTCACGCGGTTCACATCGTTAACGACGTCGATCCGGCAATTCGCGAGTATGCGAAAGATTCTGGTGTCTCATTAAATCCTTTGACACCCGAGCCAAAACTCTCCGATTTTTACATACCTAGCAACGCACAAAAGGACCGTGAAATCACTTTTATTATTTTAGAGATGACCGTGACAGGGTTGGTAGCTTACAAGCTAGTTAAGTAATAGACAACAACAAATTTTGATGGAAATATTTTTTTAACAGAACGGTGTAAACAGGTTAACAATTCAATTGTATGCTTGATGATAATCAACTTGAGCAAATATTTAGATATTTAAATGCGAAATATGATGTTAATCATGACTAGTCA
This sequence comes from Peronia peronii, assembly GCA_039654565.1. NCBI lineage: Eukaryota > Metazoa > Mollusca > Gastropoda > Systellommatophora > Onchidiidae > Peronia > Peronia peronii. Next base: position 2,854 of record JBCEWB010157957.1, read on the forward strand.
AATAAGCAGTGATAGATTGACCAGGATATATAAATTTCAGGAGGAGCTTCGGAATGAAAAAATGAAGCGAGAAAGGTTATTAAATAAAAATCAGAAATACAGGATTTACTTGGCTAGGATGTCTGAAGCTTAAGTTTGTGTACTGTTGGCCTAAATAGCACCTCTATTGGACTTTTGACCACTGGGGTTGGAATCATTACAGGGTTTGTCAAACTATGCGTATCACCAGCAAGATCTAGACTGAAGAAAAAAAAGCAGGCGTCATACGGAAATGAAAACCGGGTAGGTATCGTTTATATAACGTGCAGCACAATTAATACTACAAAAAATTCCTTCGACTTTAAGTGATACTTTACCATATCTTTCACTAAATTCTATAGGTACAAAACAGGGAGGGTTGTCAAAATTCAGTGCACACGACCAACAGCGCAAATTTGTTGACTGCGGCCACGGTTCGACAGGAATATAAAACATGGGAATTTTATCCATATCTATATATTAGAAAGAAAAAATATCTAAAACACAATGTTTTTTTTTTCAAACTATTGAAGACATATTTGAAATGTTGGAATAAATAAAATATCCGTTGTTTATCGAATATATACTACAGTTCTCAGGGTTACTCGAAAGGTTTTGCGGCCATCAAAAAATTAGCTCCCCCCTCGGCGAACGGTCCACAGAGTGAGTGAAACGGCTACCCGCTGTGGTTGTGGCCTTGAATGGAGGGGTGACCAGGCTGACTGGCAAGAAGCCCAGGGATGCCATCAAGGCTAAGACACTACTCGCAGTACACCATCTTCAATAGTTCTTGGCCGTCCTGTTGGCCTTAACGAGCGAAAACTCCCTTCGGCTGTTGGTGTTCGCTATCTATACTAACCCGGTGAGCTGGAGGGTGGACGTCGTCGTGCGACTGATCCTAGACGTGTATCGAGTCTTAAGCTCGGTGACCAAGCCAGGCGAGCCCATGCTCTACTATCTGCTATCGGACAAATGACTAAACGAGGATTTGTCCCTGAAGCACTTCTTATGGTGCCACCTGACATTCGATTTCCGCCAGATAGAATCCTACAGCGTCGCTAGCTCTTTGTGTCCATAGGCTAGAGTGTTCACCCCATTTTCTGCTATCCAGCGTTTAGAGTCAAATGGTGATAGTGACACCTTATTCAAGTGTTGTAAATACGATGTTTTTCTGATCGCAGAACATTCATACCTTGACGGAATGTCTGCTTTTCGAAGAGAGTTCTGTGTACTGAGCGTGTCTTATGTGCTTTATAACGTCCTTACGTTTTTTATGTTGTTACCACTCGATTCTAGAATAGAATAGATTTTTGAACGTAAGCCCCCACATTCAGCTATAAGACGTCCGGCACACTCGTCTTTCATTTTACCCAATACTTTTTTATTTGTTACGCTGGGCAAAGGATGGTCTTTGGGATAATCAGACGCGTCATAGACTTTTATAGATTTAGCCATGTCTTTGTGAACGTCTTCTGTCTTTATTTCTAGAGGTAGGCTGTCCGTGTCAGTGTAAAGAAGCTGACATTTTTTTTCGTACTGAGATTTCAGTTGGTTATAGAGATCTAGAATACACATCCCAACGTAGACTGGGCGGTTGAGAACCAAACGTTTTTTGTGCATTTTAACAGCTGCAGGTCATCATCGAATATATTAGCTCGCGCGAAGGCTGGGCTGGCGATCAAACGTCGTAGCTTATCTTCTTCACTTTTTCGCACTAGTTTACCCGCTTACGAAGGTTTTCCATTGTCTTACCAAAGCTGAGTTGTTCATCAGCTTATACAGGAGATACCTCCATGCATTCCCTTCTCGATGAACAGGTGCTGGCCATAGTCTGTTAATAGCTCGAGTTCTATGTTCGTCAGTTTCAGCAGTGCAACCCATGAAAGTCCCGGACCAGTATAATAGTGTGCAGGGTCTAGTTCGTATTGTCTCAAGCAGGTTTTTCGAAATGTCTCGAAGAATTCTGCCAGCAGGAGAACATCAGTACGATTGTGGAGATCGTGGTAGTCTCCCAAAGTTTCCCAGACCTTTTGGGCATGAGCGTAATCTTCATCACTAATAGATTCATCTTTACGTTTGCTGTAAAAATCTTTTTTAAGAAGCTTTGTTTCATTAAACCGTTCCCAAGAATCCATGTATTCATACGGGTAAATGCCTTTTTGCATCAAGAGATCTCGTTTTTGTTGGGCTGTTATTTTGAAAGTCTCTGGAGGATTGGCTGACACTAGTCTGTCGAGAGATGCCAGCAGGAACTGCGCACTGTCAATGAAACGGAGCCGTCTCAAAGAGAAGGAGATGTACCTCTGAGTGTTGTTGGTGATGCAGGTAATGGGTCCATTTACTTTGCTTATGACCTGCATTATGAGATGGGAGATAACCGCGAAAGTTGTGGAAGACCACAGGAATTATGGTTTTATTAGGATCCAACCGCAGCTTCAGGTTGCATTCATTGTGAGCTACTCCTCTGTACTTCCCTGTGATGTGCCAGTGATCGCGCACAGAATCTCCATTTAAGACCTTTTTACAGACATGACAGTTGGTGGCACTGTTGTAGGCCTGCCTGTCCGTTTGTGTCATCTTTCGATTGGCCAAACCCCAATAAATCATATTTTCCACTTCCTGTAAGGCTTTTAGGAAATGCTCTGCTGCATTTGGACCCCGGTATTCGACTGGCGGCATTGCCTTTCCATCATACCTCACCACGATGAAGCAGTAACTGCAAACCTGATGCTGTTGTGCTGTTTGTGTATTGCTTTTTGCGAGATTCAGTTATTGGTGAGAGCCTCAACGTCAGCATAAATGATGAAAGGGGCTGGCAGTTGTTTGTGGTAATTTTTGGAAGTTAGAATGTTTTCGCCCCCCTCTAACATCTCCACTTGAATAGGTTTGTCCCATATCACCGCATTCTGGTTTTTGGGCTTCCAACACATTCTCCCTGGAGTATCCGTGCAGACAGCGCTCGCAGAAGTACTTCCGTTCCCGGTGTTTGCTCTGATCGTATAAAAGACGATTGAGGTCTTTTATCCAGGTATAGTGAAATTTATATATGATTTCATAAGCACAAGTTTCTTTATGTACACAAGAATTTTTACATACAGCTTTACATTTTTGATTATGATGAACACATTCATCCACCCATTTATAGACAAATTCTTCTTCTTCTAACAACAGTAGATTAATTCTCGGTATATTTTCTCGTTATTTACTAATGTGACAAATAATTAATCCTTTGGTACTTCCGAATACATTTATAGCTAAATTGTTCAACTTTTCCACTTCAGGAATTTGGGAAATAGGTGTAGGGGCGTCAATCCCGTCAAAACTGAGCCCCGTCTTGTATTGACTATTTGTCCATTGTGAACTTAGCTAAACGAAGTGTCCACATTAAGCAGTGGTCATCCTCGTTTTTCGCGTTCGCGATTGCCTTCTTGTTTTTCAAAGCTTTTGGAAGTGGAATGTATGAGCCGCCTCTCAACGGTTGGTATCTAGCGATGTCCAACCAAAGAGTTTCTACCTGATCGACGATCCACTCTGATCCTCTCTGAGTCCACTTCTCAAGACTTTCTTGCATCTGGGGGAAAGCTTGGTTAAGTGCCTCTTCGATCTCATTCTTGTGTTGGAGGACCTCCTGTGTATGACCTAGGACAGGGGCTGTGAACTCTCCAGTTCCATCAGGATTGGCTTTTCGGAGCTGGGCCCTGAGAGCCAGCTGAAATTTAAAACTACCGAATTCTTCGATTTCTTTTTCGAGTTTTTCTTCAATTTTAGGACGCACTTCTTCGAGAAATGCCCTAGGATCAGCGCTGTATGGATTATTTTATCTGCCAGCCTCGGAGGAAATTACCGATTACCCATGGTGTCTGTGTAAATACTAGTCTACCAGTCGCTTCCTCGGCAAATACGTCTGATAGTTCTTTCTGGTACTCCTCCACAGATCTTATGGATTTGACGCGAGGAATTGGGTCAAATTCTTTTGCAAGCCTTTTTCGGCATAAATATGTTGAAGTCGAACTCTATCTCTCCCACAGTTTCTACACAATGGTATTTCACTTTGTACTCCAACCTTACACTTCACTCATGGTGCTGGAATCTTGCTGCTACTACGGATTTTAAAGGTATGTATGCAACAGTATTCACCACGACAATGTTTTCCACATAATTTAATTTCTGCAACGAGTTGCCACGGACATTTGTTGTACATACTGACAATTTTATGGTATACAGTCTGCAATTATTTGTCGACCAATTTATTTGTTTGATATAAAGTTGTCTACTAACACATTTTCAAATAATATATCTTACATGTGATTGCAACAAAGTCCCATTTCCTGAAAGGAACTCCATCTCAACAATATCTGTAATAAATTCTTTTTTAAAGTCATGAGCATACTTTTTTTTAATACCATTTTATACCAGATGGAAAGTCTTTCAAGTGAATAAAGTTACATCTAGGGTTTTAGCCATCTCTTTTTGTTGGTCTTGTGTTAAGAATAACTGTTTTTTTAGCCTCAACTACTGTTGTGTAGAAGTGATCTTTTTCAGCTTGACGTCTTTCATCCTTTTTCTCAATTCTTTGCGTTTTATTTAAATTATTTTGTTTTTCAGGTCGACATTTTTGACACATCCTTCTATACTTGCTAAAATCATCATCATTTTTCTATCTGACAAATGCTGCACGTCTTCATATCTGTAACTATTTATCTACTAATTTATTTGTTAAATATAAAGTTGTCGGCAGACAACATTTTGATCCAATAAAATTAGTTTGTAAAATGGAAGCTCCCAACATAGAGTGTTCCACGTACCTCCTCAAGGTTTTTGCGACTATTACAAAAAAGTTGTTGTTGACGGCAGACACTAATTTTTATATCCAACAAAGCCCGCAGAAATGGGTGCTGGGGCTTCCTTGGGATTGGAGGTTGTCAACACAAATTATCCGCAAAAAATGTGACAACTAAAAAAAAAAAAAGTTTTATATACTGGAGACTGACAACAAAAATCAATCAGCCAAAAATGTGACAACACAAAAAAAAAAAAAAAAAATAATTATATATGCCGGAGACTGACAGTAGTATATATAAATGGCGCCTCTGGCTCATCTCCCTATTTTTTTTTTTTTTTTTACCTTTTCGATATTTAGCATTATTTTACCCCTATTTTACTTCTGGCGCCTCTGGCTCACCCGTCATTTTTTTTTTAACCTTTCCGATTTTTAACATTATTTTACCCCCAGATGTCACCTCAGGCTCACCTCCTTTTTTTTACCTTTCTGATTTTTAACATTATTTTACCCTCTATTTTACCTCTGGCTCACCCCACTCGAAAACATATCACTTTCTCTATTTTTATCGATTTCTATGACCTCCATGTCAAAAATACCAGGCAAGGACACTGTAACCTCGATGTATAATCGATTGAAATTCGAAGAGATCTGCAGGCATGCACAGTTTTGTGTATCGATCTGTGCAGATCTGCCAATCGATACCTAGTAGGGCTCAGTTCTGTCATCGATCTGTGCAGAGCTGATCCCTGCCAACTGATACCTAACCCAATCAAATATCGAGTTTAAAGTTTGTTGTGGCAACAAATTCATAGCAGCCGCTGACGGAAAATCAGCTAAAGTACAATCGTTGTCATTTCTCTGGATTGCTTCGAGCTGTGTAGACGTGTGGAAACTGCTTTCACGTTATCTAGATAAATTTTACTGTTTGTTCAATATTTTGTACAAATTGCCAAAGAGAAAGATTCCACTTACGCAAGAGTTGCAACAGCAACAACAACAGGAACAACAACCAGCATTTGTACAAGCAGAGGATGTTCCAAATGTTCAACAGGCTATAAATGTTCCCTTACCGCCGCCAACACCATCGGAGCAAACTGGACCGTGGCTCTTTCAACAAAAGAAACCTTGGACCAGCGAGCAATTGTTAACTATCGATGATCATGTCCTCTATCATCGGAAAATGTTGTCATTGTTAGAGAAATTGAAAGAAGAAGGTGCAACAAGCAAGCTACCAAAGATGCCTCCCAAGTCAAAATTCAAGTTACAAGATCTGTATGAAAAAAGAAAGACTACATTACAACCAGATGAACTACATGAATATTTGAAATCGTTTTTGATTGACATAAATATCAAAATTTCGCGTGAAGTCTTTGAATTTCACGATTCCTTAGACATAAATGACTTAATTACTCAACTGAAAAGAGGAGTTACAAATATGCGAAGACAGGATGCACCTACGATAGTGTTTTGTGTACAGTTTGGCGAGTTTCTCCAATGGGCTAAAGATTGGTTTGAGAAAGAAAAGAACGAAGGAAGAATCAATAAAACTTGGAGCCAGTGGTTACAACAAGAAATTGGTTATTCTGATGTGTATGCAAGAAAACTGCGCATTCTGTCTAGAATTCTTTTTCGGATTCCCACAGTTTTACAGAGATGGATTGTCTTTCAGCTTTATTTACAACGAAAAAGAACAGATTAAAGAAATGTTGAAAATTCCTCCAATTTTGGAGAGAAAATTTGACAGTTCCTTTATCATAGAACTTCAAGAGTCTCAAGGCGAAGTCTAAATTCTTACATTGTATCCTCTGCACTGTCGAAACGTAGCGGGCCTAATCGATAGCCAGTTGGTGATCTGATGGTTGGCACAACCTGCTACCGCGAGCAAGCGTCAAGTCAGGCAGGGGGCCGTCGTCAAGACTGAATGTCTCAAAATAAATATTTGCGTCACCAGGTTGCCTATTCAGGAGACCGCCTATTGAGACTTATTAAATTACCTGTGTAAACAATTCAGGAATTCGATTGGTGTTTTTTTGGCGGTTGCTTTGAATAACCTTCAAATGAATGGTTCCCCAAAAAAGGAAAAAAAAAAAAGAATGACCCCCAAAAACAAAAAAATATGAATGGTTTCCCATAAGTTCTTTCCTCTTAAAAAATGGACATAAAAGACGTGCATGGAATGAAAATTTATCAAAAAGAAACAATAATCCTTGTTACCCAAAAGCATAAGGGGAATTGTAGTAGGGAAAAGTGGGTGTGGGAAAACTAACCTGTTATTAAATTTACTACTGAGCGAAGGATGGTTAGATTATGATAATCTTTTTGTTTCTGGGAAATCATTATTTCAACCTGAATACAAGATTATAAACACAGGGTTTGAACAAAAGGTGCCTAAAGAAGTTATAGTTAAATTGTTTAATAAAAAGGACTATTGCATTAAGAAAAACATTTCTCCCTATAAAGCCTTAGAAAATGTTGGTCAACAGTTTAATAACTGTTCACCCATCAATTGTCAGTTTTACGAAAACGCAGAAGATGTTCCAGATCCGAGAGAATAAAACCCAACAGACAAAAATTTAATAATTTTCGATGATCGTTTACTCGAGAAACAAAACAAATGTGAAGACTGTTATGTTGGAGACACAGTAATGTTGATTGTTTTTACCTAGCTCAAAATTACTTCAAATTATCCAGACAAACAATAAGAGAGAATTCAAGCTTTCTTTGTCTATTCAAACAAGACACCAAAAATCTTAACCATATTTATAACGATCATGTAAGTAATGATATGAGAAAACAAGAGTTTCAAAAGCTTTGTAAAAAGTGTTGGGAAAAACCGTATGGATTTCTTGTCATTGACAATTCTAGCG
>JBCEWB010157978.1:0-10521 GCA_039654565.1 Peronia peronii
ACATCAGAAACGGTAATCATCTGAAAGATTAACAATTTAAAAGATAGATATATTTTAAATGCCATCGCAAGGTTCCATGTTATGGTGAACCATTTTGTTTTGTTGTTTTGCTTTGTTGTTGTTGTTGTTTTGACAACATTCCTGAGATCGAATATCGCGAGAGAATGAGAAAGATTTTATTTTATATTTTATTTTTATTTTTCCTGTTTTAGTCGTGAGAAAGGAAAGCCGAACCATACAACTTTGATAATGGTATATCACGAGCGGGATATATATGTTATCTGATATCATTTTCTATGGGCCGCTGATAAATGGACATGAATATATTAACCTATGTCTATTGATTCGTCCGATCTGCAAACCGGCATGGGAAGATTAAAGCCCACATACAGTACGAGGCAAACAAATTGCAACAGCTACATGTGAGTTGTCCCTGCGCTTGTATTGTTATGGATGGTTTATTTTCGGTACCACTGTAACTCACGTGGCCCATACACTGGTCATAAAAAAGAAGGCATTTATTTCTGGACCTGCAGAGACAGAAAATTAAACCTAAACTTTCACCATGAATCTGATGAACAGAAACAGCCGTGATATATCTAGGTCATTCTCTTTTTTTTTTTTTTCATCCTGGCAGTAGGTGATCAGGCGCCAAACGAGAAGTCCAGATTTAGCAGCCAGCTTCGTTTGCTGTCCCTTGTGAAAACACACCCAGAACTTTTATTTATTGCAGTGTCAACAACACTAGGACGAGCAGGAGAGGAATTTAACGAGAACCTGTTTTGTTTCAATTTGTTGCTGCGCATATGAATAACGTTTTTCGTTTTTATTGTTCTTTAGAAGTCCTTCATGTGAGAGATTGCCGATGTGAAGTCGGTAATAGTTTCATTTTGATGCTGATTTTGTTGCTCTGAACTACTTTCTGGGTGAAAAGTCATCTCTCTCATTTTGTCTCTGTATATTAATAGAAAATCGAAAATATTGAAACCTTCATCGTCGGCAGAAAAACACGTGAGGTCAGGACAATGGAAAATAAATTTAGCATAATGAGCAAATAACTTTGTGAGATATGATGTTTGTGAGCGCCAATTGGATTCGGTTCTTCATTTACTGTGATTTCTGTCGACACCTTTGCGTTGGCGACATTTCTTTAACATAATTCTTTAACACGTATCTTTCCTCAGTCAAGCTAAGTGAAAATTTGTATGTCTAATTAGGTCAAAGTACGCGTTCCTTATTTAACACTTGCCGCTTGAACTATCGATGCGCTCGTAATACTGAATTAGGTGACTTTGTTCAACTGTTTTGTTTATACTCCTCATATCCTCAGTGGTTCTTCTTAGCAAGTTGAAAACATAGGAGTGTTTTGTATTGTATAGAATGGGTGTGATTAATAACTTGAATTAACCGTTTGTTCTTTCTGTCTCTTCCTGCAGAGATCCTTATAACATCATGCTGTGTATACTGCCGGCTAATACGGCCAGTGCTCAGGATGTCTCCACCCACATCCATCATATGCTGATCGAGGCCTTCTGTCGAGAGTACGACATTCGCCTTATCAAGGTAGGCTCCAAACACTGTTTTCTATGTCAGTTTTTCTGTTTTGCCTTTGCCATGCTTGCTCTGTTGTCTCATTCTGCATCTTTTTCTTATTTCTCCAACATTGGTCTGTGATTATTTTGACACTGAAATATCTAACCCGTTAACTGTGTACTTTTGTGGATTTGTTTCATTTTTGTCTTTGTATATCTTGACCTAATTCTCCGTCCTTTTCTATTTTTGTGTGTTCGGCCGTGTCTGGTCACATGTATTCTTTATTATTCTTATAATAATTACCTTGAAGTTTCTCAATGTATACAGGTTTTCTCCCTGTAAAGCATATTTTACCACTAATCAAAGAGTTTATACTGCACGCAGCACTGTGGTGTTGGAAATGTGATACAGATATTATTGATCTTGAATTGAGATGGCGTCAAAGAAACAAACCCAGTGTCTGTGACAATCTTATTTCTGTTTGTTGTAAAGATCCGAAATAGGAATGCCTCTTCTTGTAAAACTTAGCATCCAAAGGATGCAGACTGCATTACATTATCCATGTATTGTTTTGACAACTGTAGGGTAGTTGGGGTTTAGCTGCTGCCTACCCAGTGATAGGAAATCGATAGAGCGTTACCTGCATGGCGGGATGTCCCGATGTGGCACGTGAGATCGAAACGTGCCTGAAGCAGTGTCATCTCTAACTATTAATTTGATCCACCTACATTTGGCACTTTAAACCGTAGCTTCTTTTGTTCCTTGTGACAGTTTATTGTAATCGAACTTACTGTTCTTGAAACGAGGGGTTCTCGCTTTTTGTCTCAATGTAACAGTAATGGCGCCGATGCGTCGTTAAACGTAAAGCCAGACCAGACGAATATATCTGTTAGCTTTCTTTCGTTCTTCTGATTTACTATAAAATCGCAACATTTCCTCTACAACTTTAGGCCCCTTGAATTTTTTTGGATTTTTTGTTTGTTTGTTTGTTTTTCAACAAGGCGAACTGTTTCATGGCTTTTGCCATTTTATTCACTTTTTTTTTTTTTTTTCCGTTTTGCAAATGGTTAAATTGTTATAATTGGTTGCCTTTAGGGGACACGCCCTGTAATATCAATAAAGAGGTGAATCACAGCAAGGGTTAGAATGGGTGTGGTTAATGGAAAGAAATAAAACTGAGATTTTGGTTGAATAAATCAGAAGAGAGCTATTTTAGAATTCGAAAATAGATCTTAGTGCAGGCATCAAAAGGAACAGAGAAAAAACGCGGACATATGTTTTATGGTCACAACTTAAACAAATACCCGATCGTCAATGCTGTTGATGTTAGCCTCACAGCTACCTACCTTTAACCGAGTTTTTCGGGGGGGGGGGGGGAGAGGGGGGTTCTCCACTCTACTCGTCATGCGCAGCCCCAAGGTCGTGTGGGGGAACTCCGCGGATGCTAGTCAATAAACGACGCAGTTTCATTGGGTGGTCGATATAGCCTGTTGTACCTTGACCTCTGCCCTCTTTGGTTAAAAGGGGTCACATAAACAACTAATAGATTAGTCCTGATCACATGCAAATATTTGCTCACATTATCTCTCAGGTTTGTAGAGGGACACATAGCAGTTAGGTGTTAGTGTATGTATTTTGACCGACCTATCATTGTGAAATGGAAGGGCCGAGCGCATGATGACCAAATTTACAGCATGGCTGTGGTTTGTTCAGAGTAGATCATTTATATGTCAAACGTTTCGATAGATCTAGTAAAGCATTCTTTCTTGGTCCATGACCACAGTTTGGTTAAAAAGCTGACAGGGTTTTAGAAATAACATTTTATAACGGCGCATTGGTAAGCCTAAGCAAAAGGAGTGCAGCTTGATAGTGTATGGTGCATTTATAATACGTTCGAAGGAGAACACAAGTAGATCTACCTAGCTGAGCCTAGCTCTAGTCGATGTTTCGATTATAATGATGATACCACCTCTCTTCCTTGCATCATGGTCAAAGTCTCCAGGTCGAACTGGGTCACATTTTTTGTCGAATGTTCCCGGCAGTGGCAAAGGCTCCACTATGACACAGTTCTTTCACAGTAGCAATAACCGTGATAAATTCAGCCCATCCATAGGGTGTTCCATAAATTGTTTAAAGTGACAAATAAAGAGTTATGCATTTTGATTTAGGCTGCAGAATTAAACACCCACGAACATTCTTATTATTTGTTTTTTAATATGTATTTATTATTATTGATAATTATCAGTGGAAAGCTTTGACTGGTATTTTCATGTTGGGTTCCTCCCTTTTTGTTGTTTCTAGGTTGACAGCTTGACCAAGTTGGCGGGTATGGTCAAAGGTCGATCTAACACTGTCGACAATGGAGTGAAGGTCAGTCGAACAGGCGCCTCCTCTGACGTCAGCTGTCTCATTGTCAAGGTGAGCTCATTTCTTCAAAATTGCTTGTGTGTAGGAGTTTTGAATAGAAAAAGATAGAAACATCAGTGATTGATTTACAAATTTCAGTCAATGTAACTTTAAGCATGGAACAACGGGATAACATCTTTTCAGAAAAATGTATCCACGGCAAAGAGAAATCAATGTATTTTTGAGTATCCCATGATGACAGACTTATGTAACTGCACGTTTAGGGGAAATAACTTTTTAAATTATGTAGTGTCGCCTGTTATGTCAATTCAGAGTTATCTCTCTTCGTTGCAAAGTTTAGCAAGATCCATGAACATAATGTTTTGCTTCATTCTTATCTTATCTTAGTTAAAATTATCGAATTTTTTTGCTTGTGGACTGTTTTAATTGTTGTGTAGTCTACACACTATTCTTCAAAGTCTATAATTTCAATTTAACATTTCTTTGTTTCAGTATGCTGATGGTGAGATCAGTGAAGAGGAGGAGACAATTGCAGAGCATTACAAGAACTGCATGTTCAGTGACACCTCCCAGACATGTCTTATTGCATTACCTGATTGAATATAGTCTCATCTCTCACCCATATTCATCATCAGGTAAGAATATGATCACTTGTCGCTCAATGGGGATGAAAAGAGTCTTTATTCAAATGTTTAGTGCCTAGAGTTTTTGGTGTCAAATGTAATGGAAATGAATGTTTTTCAATTTGGCAGAAAAATGTTTTAGCCATAACCCATCTGTCCCAAAATGTTACGATCAGAGTGAACTCTTGTAACCCTGTAGTTTGTGAAATACAATTTTCTCGACAAAAACTGCTTTGATATCCAGCTTATTTCATTAGGTTATGTGACATTTATCTTATCTTTATGATGAAATGATGAAATCATCTTTCCAGTTTTCTGAAGCAGTACATTTCTGAGATAATAGTATTGAGCATTGATATTGATATCATAATATTTTTAAACAAATTGGCTTGTCAGAGCAGTTCTAGTAGAACTTGAATATCGACACTGCAATTCCGGTCTAAAATAATGTATTATAAGATGATGATGAGCACATTGTAAAAAAAAAAACTTTTGCTAATTTTATTACTAAACCCTGATTCATATTAATACTTTAATTTGTGAAATGAAAGTACTCAAGACACTCTTCATAAAAAAGAAGAAAAGATAGTGTTAATAATTTACATATCATTATGGACAAAGAGAGTTAATGCTTTTCTTTCTTCTTTATGTCTTTTCAGAAGAACAACTTCTGATATCTCATCCAACAGTTGAGCCATAGTTGCTTGTGCTGGCAACCTCATTCATCTCACTCAAACCTTCCCAAGGCTCTTAAGGTAGCGCCATCTCAAGGTCTGGTCAGAGGCCAACTGGGTCACCCCAGGACCAAGTACATGACACAAAGGGGACATCTTGCACCAACATTGTGTCATACATACCCAGGCTGGAGCACTTCTGATATCTCCCAGGAAAAATGTCAGAGAGATCATGAATTTGTCCATTGGCATAACTGCTTCATTTTTTTCCTGATGAGATCTGAAGTACTCGAAGTGGAAATGGCTGATTGGCTAAGAGATCAAAGCCCATCCAGTATAATGTGGACTGCAGAAAGCGAAATAGACTGCCACTTCTGCGATGACCTTTTTGAGCCCTGACCCCACATAGCATTCCACAGGTCATGACGGGTTGGAGATGCACTTAGCCTGACATCTATCACGTCGAGCCAAGATCTCAAGTCAATCCTATGTTTAAGAATGGCTAGCAAAACATTGGTAACTGTGTTATTAAATTCGCCCTCTCTGTAATTTGCTGTCTCTGGGATGAAATTGCCAAAGATGCATCTTACAGTATGAAGGATAATGAATAAGTAATTGAAACAACATAATCTTTAGCATGTAATCTTTACACTCTTAGAAATTTCCATCATCATAAATACACCAGTACGTTTAAAGAATCAGTATTATGCAATTTCAGTGATGTATTTGGATTTTACATAGGATATTTTATTAGTACAAGTAGGTGATTATTAATTTTGATAATGAACATTTTGTGTTTGGTTTAGAGAAGCCACTGTAGGTTTGTAAATGGAGACAAAATCAGAGAAATTTTGGAATTTCGGATTATTTTCTTGAAAGTTTCCTCTTGATTCTCTGAAATTGTATTGTTACTCCAACAAGTTTTGTATTCTAGAGGTGTAACTCTCCAAACTACAGAAAAATGAATATGAAGAAATACTGTGCATTTTAGAAGATCCAGATCACTTGATGTTAGAAAGACAAACCCTTTTTTTATTAGAGAGAAAAACAGAAATGAGTAAATTTAAAATCATTCGGATCCCATTTTGAGCAAAATCAAATGGTATATCTTTTGCTTGGAGAAGTTCACACTATAGAAAAACTTCAATATCCAGGGCAGCTTGTATTAACATTGATATTACCATCTCAGAGAAGAAAGAAATAAGAAAGTTTGATACTTTTGTAATGGAAAGGTTGGAAAAGATGAGAGTTCCTTATTTGACAAAAGTGTGGACTAGTAAGTCATTAGGTTATTGTTCGTGATATAGCTTATCTGTTTGTGTGAATGTCTTTGCGTGTATTGTCAAGCATGTATATGTAAATTATAGTCTGTGTGTTGCAAGTGTTCATGTTTGAAGGAATTGATACAACAGAGGATTTCATTCTGTTGACTGTAAATGGCACCAGTAAATGTCACACTTGATCGCAGCTGATGGTTGCAATGACTTGAGAAATCCGTACTCAAGAGTAGATTCAGTTCCAAAGATTTTTCAGTTATCATTCCTAAATCTTAATGCTTTTACTTAATGAGAAAGCAGAAAGATAGACACTACTGGCAAGATCATTGCTTTAAAAGATTAAGAAGTAAATAAGGAAAAATAATTGAATCTGGTTGAGTTGTGTTTCAAAAATCAAAGATCGGTGATATGTGTCTGCTCATTTTTCAGATGTGATAAAATGTCTGTTTTGCATGTGCTGGATGACTGTATTTCAATCATGGGAATGATATCATGCAGAATCCAGCAATACTTCTGCAGTGAACAAAGTATGTATGCATGTAGTGTGAAAAAACAGTGACTCTCAGAAATGGAGCCTGTATGTTCCTTGCTCTTTCAGCGTTTACCATGCCTTAATGAAATCCTGCTGTTTTTATGTTGAGGTTTTAATGTCTTTTGTTGTTTGTCAGAAAGCAGATGGTACTGAAGACCCTTCAAGAAATTGTTTTGTCTGTTTTGGTTGTCTTTTTGTCTAATTTAATTCCAGGTGCCTTTGAATGGCAATAAGGCTTCATATGCTGCTAGCCTACCTAGTAGTTATCAATACTTTCCAGAATCACAATTATCTAACCATCCAACCCTATAATATACCAGATTTTGGGGGCTTTTTGGGTTTTTTTTGTTTTTGTTTTTGTTTTTAGTAGCACTGATTGAATAATGCATGACAAAATAATTTTGGATCACATTAGTTAACATCTCATTTTACTCTTCATTTTCATGCTCATTTGCTTCCCATCTTCATTTTTTAAATAAATTTTTCTTTTGTTTATGGTTTGGTTTATGTATGTTGTCAAGTGCCTACCAGTATTAGTGAAATAAATATATCTGTTGCTTTGTTACTGACACACTGCCTCTATGGGTTTGTTCTGAGTGAATGGATATTGATGTGAAAAATGATGAGTGACATCTCTGAGTATGGAACCCTCAGAAATCTCTCAGTCTTTCTTGTATCTTGTTCTCCATTTCACTTGTATCATAACTTTCCAAAGGATCTCTTCTTTTGTCTCAAACTTGTTCTCTCCGTATTCTCTGTCTCTATTTCATCCTAAACTTTCCATATATTTTGTCATAGTCTGTTGGTCTCTACATTCCTCATTTCTTTTCTTTCTGGAACTTATTTATTATCATTATTCTCTCTGGGTTTTTTTTTGTTTTTTTTGCTCTCCTCTCTTGTCTCAATCTTATTTTTTTTTCTGTATCCGCTGCCTCTCTTTCAAACTAAATTTCCTATGCTATGCATTCTACTCTCTTGTCACAAGCTGTTTCTCTCAAAGTTCTTTATTTCTGTATTACTCTTAGACTCATTTACCACACATCAATCGTTCCCCTTCGGGGGACCCGGGGTATATAAGTTGGTTCTTTGCTCCCATCTGCAGGCGGTGAAAGCCTGTCACTGGTGGGATGTCTCCCATGGAATGTCATCCTCGACGTTCCAGGGGTGACATCCCTTCTCTCTCTCCTTGCTCGAGTTTTCTGTCCCATTCCTCTCTTCTTCTTGGCGTGTAAACGTGTCTTACCGTATTTGGCACAATATAGCCGTGATCCTGCAGATGTGCAGTTAAACCCCAACACAAACAAACAAACAAATACATCCATCGTTTTCTTTTCTTATTCATCATAACTGCTTTATCAAATTTCGCTAGCGTTTTGCACTTCTTTGTCTCAATTAAAAAAAAAAAATTCCATATTTCCATATATATCCTAAAATTGTCTCTTTGTTTCTTTTTTTTTTTTTCAATCTCAAATTCGCCGTTCTTTTTTATCTGATTTGTCCTGCACCTTCTTTTGCTTCCATTCATCACTTTACTGTCTGAATACTTTTTGAGCTTAGTGATTTGTTGCGGCATAGAACACATTTAAATTATAAATGAACCAATTCTGGACCACAAAAGCTAACCGCGAATGTAACAATCCGCCATGACAGGATGGCGTCATAATTACAAAACAAACGAAATGTTTTGTAATTGGAGCCATATTTAACACAAACAAATGGATAACTGGATGGATGGATGGATGGATGGAACTTGGATGGAGCTTGGATGGATGGATGTGTGGGTGGATGGATGGATGGATGGATGACTTGATGGATGGACGGATGGATGGATGGATAGATGGATGGATGGATGGATGGATGGATGTCGGGCAGACAAACAGGCATTCGGGCAGACAGACAGATAGAGAAACAGACACTCAGACAGACACACAGACAGATAGATAGACAGACAGACAGATATGCTGACAGACTTACAGGTCAAAAGGAAATCACCATGACATACCGACCCTAACCCGACCATAGGCGGCTCAGAATAGCTTTCGTGTCAGATGCTAACAAATACAGATATAACAAAGGTGTACTTAAAGTTATTAACAAATCGTCTGTCAAGATAGAAAAAGAGGAACATTGAGACTGAAAGGGTCCACAACTTTATTTATGCGTATAAAAATATTAGTCGTATGAGCTCAGTTTCTTCTTGAATCATCGTACCTGCTTCTTGGATTATTTAACTTCCGATACTCTGTTTTAGTAATTAATTTTCAATAACATGGATAGCGCATAAGTGTTGTTATTTCATCCATGAAGGCCACCTTTTTCTACAGAATTAGATTTGTCTGTGCACTCATGCTCGACGAAGTTGTATTTATATAAAATGTCAAATATAAAAAAATTGAAGAAATCAAAACTTCTAATTAAGTTGAAGCTTTGCCCTTGCGGCAAAACATAGAACTATTTGCCCGTTTCCATAGAAACACCGTCACGAACCGCAACAGACTCGTGACCAAATGGCCAAGTTCCACAATAGACATGATGGATAAGCCAAGCCAAAGTCCCAGCGCCCCGCCTATGTCGGAGAAGAACTGCGTGGACTGAGGAAAAAAATGGGTAGATGTGTAAACCTAAATAGCAAAAAAGAAAAAAAGCGGGTAAGAACGATATAAAAGTGTGAAGGAGTAGATATCTCTGCGAATGAGTAAGTGGATGGGTGGGTCAGTGAATGAGCGAATGAGTGAGCAAATGAGCGAGTGAGTGGGTGGGTGAGTGAGTGAGTGAGTGAGTGAGTGAGTGAGTGAGTGAGTGAGTGAGTGGGTGAGTGAGTGAGTGAGTGAGTGAGTGAGTGGGTGGGTGGGTCAGTCAGTCAATCAATCAGTCAATCATCAATCGGACAAGCAACCAGCCAGGAACCTGTTTAGTTTAATTATTGGGATATCCTGGAGTTTAGATTCAATAACTATCTTGAACTATTTTTGACAGGGCGTTCGATTATTTCTTACGACATGGTCTCTGCATGATCTTTCTGTATCTCTTAAACACATTAATAAAGTATAATAAGATTGTGCTGATTATTTTATGTGATGATTTCTCATCATGAATAAAGTACAAAATGAGTTATCATTTCTTACCTCGTAACTTGCTAGTTCAGTCACATTTTCGTAGTTGAGATCCTCATAAAATATATTCAACTTGATAAAGTTTTGTCTGCAAGTCAGTGCATGAGTAGAAATAAGTCATTGTGAGAGATGGTTGTTATTTATGTAAATAATCATATAGCAAGGTAGTAAGAGAGAGATGAATAAAGAAGAAGGCAGACAGACAAATCAAAGGCAGAGATAGGCAGGCAGACATACAAATAGATGATAGATAGTTAGATAGACGGATAGATAGTCAGATAGGATGGATGGATGGATGGATGAACGGACGGATAGATAGATAGATAGATGGACAGACAGACAGACAGACAGATAGATAGATAGATAGATAGATAGATAGATAGATAGATAGATAGATAGATA
>JBCEWB010157989.1:0-10521 GCA_039654565.1 Peronia peronii
TTGTTGTTGTTGTTGTTGTTGTTGTTGTTGTTGTTGTTGTTGTTGTTGTTGTTGTTGTTGTTGTTGTTGTTGTCATCGTCGTCGGCGCAATAGTTTTTGAAGTTGCTGTTGTTTTGTGAGACTAGAAAGAAGAATGGTTGATTTATCAAACTAAAGAAATATGGACCTTAATCCTTACAAAAAAGTCCAGAAATTGCTGGATTGTCAAAGTTTCTGAGATAATATTGATATTCGTATTTAGAAATGACAGTCGATGTTTAAAGATGACATGATACGAGTTGTGTATTATCAAACTGTGTGCTCTTTGGACGGGAAAATGCCAAGTATGATGACAGGATCAGATCGGCCATCTCGAGACCTCTAGGACTGAAACCAGTAAAATCCACCTACCGATCTGATGATTATGTTAGAGAATGAAAGTGGCCTCTGAATATCGTGGGAAGTTTATATTTGAAAGACTAGGGACGGCATTTAATTGTGATTTTTTGGGTCAGTAGAAGTTCTGGGCAATCAGTTTCAGAACCTTTGGGTCGGTAGACTGCCCGAACAATCATTTTGAGAACCTTTGGATTAACCTTTGGGTCCCGAAGATCATTTTCAGAACCGTTGGGTCAGTAGATGGTCCTTACGGTCATTTTCAGAAGCTTTGAATCAATAAAAGGTCCGTACGGACAGTTTGACAACTTTTGGGTCAATAGTCTTATAGCCCGGGCGATCATTTTCAGAACCTGTGGGTTAGGAGAAGGCCTGAGTAATCTTTTTTGGGAACCTCTGAATCAGTAGAGGTCTCGGAGAATCATTTTTAGAACCTTCTAACTAGCAGAAGGTCTGTACGGCCATTTTGAGAATTTTTGAGTCAACTGACGACCTTGACGATCATTTTCAAGATAACCACCCCAGAAGAGGTTGAAAGGCGTAGAAAAACCAGAACGATCATTCTGAGAACCGTTGTTGAAGCAGACGATCCAGACGGTCAAACTCATCAATCAGGTGTGTTGTCTTCGGGCCTCTCCGGACCAATCGGCCCCTAACCTTGTTTGTGGACACCGTCCATACGTGTGAGCTGTCGCCAACTTACAAATGGCATCGCTGAGTTCGGTGAAGTGTTGAAGGGTGAGGGAATGGGGAGTGGAGGGGGAAGGGAATAATTGGATAAAGGAGAATTTGGGAAAGACAGACGGACAATGGAATTGAAGTACTGTGGTGCAAAGGGAGGGAGGGGGGCGTTCTTGTTTTGTGTGTTTCTTTCTTTCTTTTGTTATTTCTTCATGTCTTTTTTTTCAGTCTTTCTTTCGGTCCTATTTTCTCTCTTTCTTTTCTTTTCCTTTTTCCTATCCTTGATCCTTTTTTAACTTTTTGTTCTTTTTTGCTTTTGCTTTCCTTCACCTTTTCTTTCTGTCTTCTTTTTTCTTTTTTCTTTTCTTTCCATCTTTCTCTCCGCTTTTTTTTTTATTATTTTTTTTTACGTATGAAATTAGCATAAAGTCAAGATTAACTTACAAACTGTCTTAAATAACCCACATAATAAGTGTTATTCTCGGTAGCACAGTACCAGGAAGCTGAATGATGTAATCCGGATGGGCAGTGATTTTGGAAGAGTCCGACGGTCTAATCGCTAGGCCACCAACACCACTACTTACACACAATCGACACTAGAGGAAAACGGGGACAGATGTAGCGTGTCTGCATCTTAATTGTGGGGGAAATCTCTGTGGCATTGAAGCTCTAACATTTCCCAAAAAATCTCCTACCATAATAATAATAATAATATTAAAGGGTATTTATATAGCGCCTCATCCCTGGCGGGCTCGAAGCGCTTTACAGCAGAACCAAAGTGTTGAATGCCACACACGAAATATGCCTCAAAACAAACATGGGCAATAACATACGCACAAATTCATAACATGGTATACAGACAGTATAAGTCCAGGTATTCTCGAGACATGCTCACATACGTAATCACGTAATACAATTCAAACACATTTGTAAGTTTGTAGACATGACTGACAAACGGGCTTTTTCTTCGTGTCCAAATTTTTCAATTCGGATATTATCAGTCACATAAGAAGCTGAGAGAGAGAAAGAGAAAGAGTCTTGTCCTAAACAAGCAGGATTTGCTTTTCTTCTGAATGTCCTCAAGAATATGAATACAGCAGTGAGTTTGTAAAGGCGCTGTCGTTCGCTGTAAGAATAATGGTTCATCCTTCAGTCCAGGAGAAGGAGTCATTGTGGCCATGTGGTTTGGCGTCTGCTCCGTGGTGCGAACAACTCACGCTCTGGGTTGCGGGCTCGACTCGTAGATCCCTCCCTTGGGGAATCGAAGGATACGAAGATCGAAACCTGTATTTTTTTTTTCAATGACCCAATGGTCCGTGGATTCTTGGGTAGGAAAGCCCGACGTCTAGCCATCTCGGATGAGGACGAATATGTTTCCGAGTTTTCATTGTACGTTACGCACGTTAAAGAATCCTTCTTGGGTAGTTAAAAATCAATGAAAAATAGGCGGAGTGCCGCTGTACCGGCAAAATTTTCAAATTCTAAATTTCCACTTACAGATATTCTGACCAGAAAAAAAAAAAAAAACAGGCAGTCATTTAACAGTTCAGGATCTGGTCCGCACTACCTGCAGTCATAACTGTTGAATGATGACGTCAGACATACCATACAGTTGTGCCATAAAATGATCGTTTTAATTTGCGGATATCAAAAACATCTCCGGCTATGCACAGGCTTACAAAATGCCCAATATCGGCGAATGAGTTGGACAATGCCAGCAGCAGCGATGACTTCCTTTTTTCCTTTCATTTCTCTTATTTGTTCCTGTGCTGTTGATCGCCGAGACGAGATAATAATGAAATAGCTTTCGGAAATGCGCCAGATGAACGACGTCTGGCGTCTGCCACAAGTTTCTTGACTTTTCCCGCTGTTTCTCTTTCTTAACTTTTACCTCATTCTCTTGGGACTTTCCACCTCTATCTCTTCTTTTAGATGCAATGCTTGTCATATTATAATCTCTATATCCGTGTTGTTCTCTGGGGGTTTCGTGAGCTTTTGAACCCTTTCAGCCTCTGAGAATTTCTTGTTTGTTTGTTTATTTGTTTGTTTGTTTGTTTTCTGAAATGAAAAGCAATTAGAGTGATTGCCCCCTTGCCCGAGCCATATCCGGGGAGTCTTCCTGCTTATTGTCCTGTTTGCGTCAATGAGGAAACGGTATGGATTAGCAGAGTTCTTTCCCTGGAAAAGTGCATCTGCCACTGCCGGTCGTCGAATGAAATCTCCATTTTGCAAACATTTATTTTATAACGATATTGTTCTCAATCTGCTGACAGCTAACGCTTCGTTTGTTAAATCGTGTGCGTTAACATGTGATAGACGACACAAGGCTGCTTTGTTTGTATTGTATAACACGAAAATATTTATATTGTATTGTATAACATGACAATTTTTGCTTGCATTGTCTAACACAACAATCTTTTTTTGTATTGTGGAACACAACAATCTTTGTTACTATGTGGAACACAGCACTCTTTGTCTTATGGAACACAACATCTTCGTCTGTATTTTGGAATACAAGACTGTTTGTATAGTGGAACACAACAATCTTGGTTTCTAATCACAACACTCTTTGTTTGTATTATGGATCACATCACTCTTTGTTTGTATTCTGAACACAACAATCTTTGTTCGTATTATGGAACACAACAATCTTTGTATTATGGACCTCAAGACTCGTTTGTTTGTATTATGGAACACAACACTGTATTCTGAAACACAACAATCTTTGTTTGCATTATGAACACAATACTCTTTGTATTGTCTAACACAACAGAATTTCTTTGAACTGTGGAAAACAGTGCTGTGAAGCAATTCATAGGACATGAGTAGGGTAATATCAATGACTAATCAATACAAGAAAAAGGTGGACTATATTTCCATGTGTTTTAATTGAGAAAGAACCCTATCTGTTTCTACCCTCGTTCACTGTCCTGATGTCCGATAGAAAACGAGTGTGCTAAACTCCTGTTTTGCTGCCACTTTACAATAAAAATGTCCAGCTGACCTCTTCATGCCGTATTAAGTTTGGCAGATATGAAATAAAAGGTTTCTTATAATATGTTCTTGTAAAATTGATAAGGATTTGAGTCCCTAAGAGACTGGCTCTTTGCATGCTTTCCAGCAAGTTGAGAACGCATGTGTGTCTCTTTATGTTAGACTGTAAAGCGTTTAGAATCTACACTACAAGGGAGTAAACGCTATATGAATTTCTATCTCTTTCTCTTTGTCTGTCTCTTTCTCTCGGTGTGTATGTGTGTGTGTGCGTATGTTTGTGTGTGTGTGCGTGTGTTAGTATTGATAGTGTGAGATACACTGAGAACTCCAAACAAGATTTGGGAGGGAAAGAAAGTTCTTTTAATGAACTTCTTCTGAACCACGTAATGCATTTATCACGTGATAGAGATGATACCTCTAGGGTTTTGGACATTGTGAGTTGTCACGTGACGGCAGGCATGCGACTTTTTTGTTTGTGTAAAGCAGAACATACTGCCTGTAAACAATTACTACATTATAGGTCACTACAACTAATGATTATAACAACTACAACAACAATTAAGATACGTAAGAAGAAAAATGGAGTAATATGTGCCTGCATTCAAAATTACAAACAAACAAACAATTTTCGACTATGGCACTACCTTCTCACTGCGGTCCCGGTACAAATGGCATATATTGATACTGCGATTATTACCTTGGCGACATACATGTCGATTACTGTAAAATGAACTAGACAAACCCCTGGCCCCAATTTGCTGGGACCCTTGGCTGTGCATACCGCCGAGGCAATAATCGCAGTATCGAAATATGCCATTTGTACTGGGATCGCAGTGAGGAGGTAGTACCCCGACCATTATTTAAAATCCAATTTCATCTACCATGAGCGAGTCCACTATCCAAAAGATCCACACTTCAAAGATGGCATAAGCCATTCACACTGTCCCTAATGACTCATTTCTGATCTTGTCTTGAGGTGTGACGTTCATTATTCTCCTCATGACATCACCTTTCACAACCTTAAGTTTACTTGTTTGTCTTTGCCTAATTACTCACGTTTGGCACCTCATTGTATAACGAGATGTTGAAGTATTGATAGAGTTTATTAGCTGGCATTCTGTCCCCAGGGGGATGCGATGCCGTTGTGGCAAAATGAACGAGCTTGCCAAGAGCAAGGACCTAAGATAATGACTTGGCGCCTCTAAAACATGAACATCATATTACGTTCTCAGAGCTCAGACATTCCTTCATTAGATAGTTATTACATAGAATGTGTTAATTGTAATACAGATAATGATGATATGACAGTGGTGTTATTGTGGATATACTAGACAAATTTATCCTACATATGTAGAAAAACAAAACAAGGTATTCATCAATGTCCGACATTCTTTTATTGGATAATGTTGTACAATTGTCATAAACTTATCTTGTTTGTTCTTCAGCAGGGAAATTATTTTACAAGTTTATTCTGGCCTTATCTGTCTTAATTTTTTTTTTTTTAAGTTCTAATAACAAATTGCTAACTTTTTTTACTGAAGAAATGGAAGTGCTGTGGTATAAGAGCAGTACTGTGCCTAAAATCATATCCATTTGATCTCTGAGGGATAAAATACAAAAGGACAAGATCCAGTGTTGTTGGACACTTCAAAGAATGATTAAATAGAGGGGGTATAGGATCTCCAGTGGAAAAACCAGATAAGTCACATTTTGTGAAAAATGAGTTATTGCCCCAGCATTATAAAGTACACTGCTAAGATTTGTTAACCAGAACAATAATTCGGAAAAACCAGATAAGTTTCGCTAAAAAGAGAGTTTTTAAAAGGGTATACAGTGAAAACTATAGACTTTTAAACTTTAATTTCTGTTTTTCTCCCTTTGTAGAAAATGTGACTTATCTGGGTTTTTCCACTGGAGTCTTCATATGCAGAAGGAAAAAAAATGGAAATTTAACATTCACGAATGAATAAAGAAAAATGTTTGTGGAGACCCAGACACTGGCCCACAATCGAAATGACTGGAGAGGACTAGTGGCCAACTCGTGAAGAGAGGCCGCGATGACTACAGAGGGAATCAAGGACTTAAAAGAATTATAAGGAACAACAAGAAAATCCAATTGAATCTCGAAAATAAAAGAAACTAATGGTATTAGTTTCACATATCAGCTGAAAAATGACAAGAAAGCAAAGGGATTAGATCCTAAATCTGGACAAGAAATAAACAAAAGTTGGGTCATTGATTAAGCTAAACATAATTGATGAGTTTGTTCTCAGGCAGAGTTGTGTTTATGACTATCGTTCAAGGACCCTCTTCGGCCAATTGTGTCTGAAATCAGCATTACATTAAGATCTCCAGAACGTTCTAAGATCACATATTTCTCCCCAAACATGGATAGAGAAAGTTTGCCAGTTTGGATCGCGTTACCGACCGTTAAAACCAGTTGGCCATTGTCAATGTGTTTGTATGAGTTGAACTTAAGGAACAAATTAAATTTCTTTTAAATTAATTGAACATGCTTTTATACAAGTAAAGTAGATAAATCAACTTAAGTTAAGATAAAATAGGATTAAAATGAATTACATCACAATTATCCTTGGAGAAAATTGAGAAAGAATAGAGTTCTAGATTATTTGATGGATCATGTTTAAGGCAAGAATTTTTTACCACGAAAAAGAGTACCAAAATATATAAACTTAGCTACATTCTACCCCTAGGAAACAGGAAAATTATAACAATTTTTTAAAATATAATTCAAAGTATTTTTTACTTCAATCATTTTTAAAAAATGACAATGAAAAAAAAGAAAATTTTGCTAGAGAATTGCAAAGATTAATGTTTAAAGGAAGTTTGATTAAAATGAATAAATCAACAACAATGTTAAATAGATAAATAAATAAACAGTAGGAAATATTTTGTTTAGAGACTCGTTCATGTGTATCGAGAAAACAGGAATTCTGTTACAGTGAAGCATTAATAAAATACTAGAAGAGAACCCGCGGCCTCCGTGGGAGATTTTTTTTTAATACAGCCCTGCGACTTCAAGTGTATGGCAAGCGTGCGCACCTCGATGTTGATATTTTGGTTGATTAAACTGAATGTTACTCAAGGAAAACGTGTTTTGAACGCGTCATACTATCGAACGTACAATTCGGATCAAGCATCATCGCGAGTTTATTATTCAATTATTATGGCATTTTTAGAATAACGTCAAAGATAAGCTTTTTTCACATTTATGTACATAGAAACACAGATCCAATATACAGCAATGTTGTGTGCCAAATTTCAGATGGATCCATTCAGCAGTTTCAAGTCCATAAGCCTATTGTGGGTTTTGTTGCAGATTTATTGTAAAGTGCTTAGAGCCTGTGCTGGACGGGGATAAGCGCTATATAAATACTCTCTATTATTATTATTTATAGTATAGATTCCAAGAGAGAGGTGATGAGTACAGGAAATACCAGCTCCTGTAGATCTAAATACGTTAAGAAACGAAGCTTTTGTATTGATATATCTCGTTTTCGGAAAGGGGGCTGTTCTATCTATATATCTAGTGGGACAGGGAAGTTATGTAACCATGTATCGAATATTAGCAAAAAGGGAAGTTCTATATCCATTCATCCACGTGAACGATAATACTTTATATCCATGCATGCTGTAGTGCAAAAGGGAAGTTCTGTATCCATACATCCAGAAATAACGACAACGGAGAAGATGTGTATCCATGCATCCAAGAGTAGGAAAAGAGAGATCCTGATTACATATGCCCAATAGTATGGACAGAAGAGATATATATCCATGGATTCAGTATTAAGAACACGAGAGCCATGGATGCAGTAGAAAAGGTGAGAGCTGTATATCCATGTATCCAGCAGAGGAACAGAAGTGCTGTATATCCGTGCAAGTTGTAGTAGGAAAGAGAAAAAAGAAACCATATCCAAGCATCCATTAGTAGGGACAAGGGAGATGTGTATCCATGTATCCATTTGTAGGGCAAGAAGGGGCTATGGATGCATATATCTAGCAGTTAGAAAAAAAAGAAGACGTGCATCCATGTAGAGGCACGGGTGTTATCTACATCCATGCATATTACAGTAGAAACACGCGAATTGTTGCTCTAGCGGCCACTACTGGTCAATGGCTTAAGCTCTGTCCCTTGAGGAATTACAGGGGGGGGGGGGGGAGGAGGAGGAAAAGGAGTTGAAGTCAGAGGGACAAAATAATGAGATTGTCCGGCAACCCCGTTGTTGTAATGAAATTCATTTCCTGATCTGATAATGAAATTTCGAGGATGGTCACTCTCTCTCTACTCACCAGTACTGCAAAGTCCCCATGGCAGGAAATCTTAGTGAAACTCAGTCCAATGAGGGCAATAAAATTCAGGATCGATCCTGGTATAATGTTTCCAATGTGTGGTACGTTACAGATACAGGATTGCTAATTTGCTTATTGGTGTTTTAAAATATTTATAAAAGAATTTATCGATCTGTGAATCCTAAAGCAACAAACAGTTCCTTTTTTCTTCCCATTAGCTCTCTCAAATTTCCTGCAAAGAAACTTCTAGAAACCTGCGTTTTATATCAATTAAAACTACAAATTTAAGACGCTATTAAGAACGATTTTGAAATCTTTGTACTTCATATTTGGATTTTTTTTCTATGTTGCTCTTGTAGCAATTGTTTTAATTTTTATTTCGTTTTATCTTATTTCGGTGTTTTTCTTTTTTTTTTTTTCTTAAATTATGATATTTATTTTTATGGTATTTACGTTTTTATTATTGAGTTTCTGATGTTTTGATTTGCACATATGAAATGTAGTTTCGTTTTTTTTGTAGACACTCACTTGAGGATTAAGTTGTAAAGTCAGTAGGGAAAGAAATAATGCGCCATGACGCTAATTTTCGCTGTGCTACTCACACACTTTTGTCTAATCAAGAAAGCTGGTAATTTTGAACAGCTTGAACAGCTTTTGAATAGCCGGAGAGAGCCAATTAAACTCGAATATTTCCCTTTATTAGACATTTGAATGGCTTGACTTTCCGGATGACGTCAGACTATTGGCTTCAGGTCATTTTCATCAGTTTGCACTCATTTCGCCTAATTATGAAATCTTCAGGAGTCAAAGTGATACTTCATTTCTCTGAGATAGTTGAATATGGCAAGAATGGAAATTTTCCAGATCTTTTGATTGTTCATTACTGACAAGACAAGGAAAAAAATATTCTGGTCTTGGCCATTACGATCTAATTAATGACAATGTCAAGTCCATTTCCCTTTGGACAAATCGAGGGTTTCAAAAACTGTGTGAAAAAGGACCTTAATGAAAGCTAGTTCTGTGTAGAAGCGATGACGATAGTCACTTATAGCCAGCCATGATGCTGTACACGACGATGCGGTTATGACGATCATTTTGGATCTCGGTAATGCACAGTAATGGCAGAATAATAATTTTCTTGACTGCTTAGATCTGTATCCTGTCGTGTATTTCATTTAGCATATCCATCCATTCATCCATTCGTTCGTCTATTCATCTGCCCGTCTATCCATCTATCCACTCATCCATCGATCCATCAATCTACCCATCAATCATCTACGATCCAACCGTGTTTCATCTTTTCATCCATCCATCCATTCATCCATTCATCTACACACCCATCCATCCATCACATCAGCCATTCGTTCGTCTACCCAATTCATCCGTTCATCCATTCACATTTCCATCCAACCATTTGTCAATTCTCCATCCATCCATCCATCCATCCATCCATCCATCGATCCATCCATTCATCCATCCATTCATCCATCTATCCATTTATCCATCTATCCATCCATTCATCCATCCGTCCATCTATTCATCCATCACACCATCCATCCATCCATTAATCTGTCCATCCATCCATCTACCCATCCCCCATCCACCCATCCATCCATCTGTCCATCTATCCACCCATCCATCACACCATCCATCCATCCACACATCCATCTATCCATCCATCCATCCACCCATCCACCCATCCATCTATCTGTCCATCTATCCACCCATCCATTCAACCTTACGTCCATCCATCTATCCACCCATGCTTTCATCCATCCATCCATTCATTCATTCATTCATTCATTCATTCATTCATTCATTCATTCATTCATTCATTTATGCATCCATCCATCCATCCATCCATCCATCTTCATTTCACCTCTTCCAAAGTCTTTCCCTAACACACAACTTGGTAAGCATGTGGCCATCCACAGAGGGAGCGCATATTTACTTATATCCGTTTTTTGTTAGTTTCACTGTACAATCTTTGATTATTCAAATTTTATATATATACATTTTCATGTGTCTTTCGTATCTTGTAACGCATCCTCCGTTCAGCGTTGTATTTTATATATATATATATATAGAGAGAGAGAGAGAGAGATAGATAGATAGATAGATAGATAGATAGATAGATAGATAGATAGATAGATAGATAGA
>JBCEWB010158000.1:0-10520 GCA_039654565.1 Peronia peronii
GTTTAGAAAAAAGCCACATTCATCTATCTGTTCTTTGCAAACAAAAAATTTGGAAATTCATTGCAAAGTTTAGATTTTATTGATGTTTTTGTGGAGGGCATCTGTTGCATTTAGCGTTTCCCTATACCCCACTGGCACAGCGGGAAAACCCCCACGGAGATAAAAGAGTTAAACCATGATCGTGCTAGTGAGGTTCCACTGTATAACGTTAAGATCCACCACAGTAATCTCCACCAAAAAGAATGGTCAATGGAACACCAGCAAAGTGGATTGTTACGTAGACTGTTTGGATCGGCAGTTAGCAGTTGTAATCATTTTACCCTTATTTTCCATGATATGATGGTTGAATCTATGATAGGCAGTATATTGATCGGTTCCCACCACCCCTACCTAAATATGAATCAATGGGGTGTTCAAATTGTGAACAGAATTGCCCAACGTCCAATAGAAAGTGACCAGTTAGTGTCACATGTCCGTGCTATAACTGTATAAGCCGCACCTACTCTGTCATATCCAGAATTTTGTACATATACTGCCAAACATATCTTGACAGTGCAGATGTTTGAGTTTCATCCTGAAATGGCAATATTATATTACTTCACAAGTATCAATGGATGAAATGTTCAGTTCATCTGTCATTTTGTTAGTCCTTCTCTTGTTATTGTATGATATAGCCTTTTATGTTGCTTTGGAGGGGCCATTTTCGAACAGATGATATAGTCATATGAGCTCACATCTCTCATCCTTATGCTGGGTTCATTTTTGTTACAGACGAGTTCTAAGGTATATAAATGGGTGGTGAATGTAGACAACAAAACCATGTTGGCTAGCATTACTGGGTTCCTAAGAGGATCAAATTGTCGTATAGTATGTTCTTACATAGAGAATGGAGTATTTCATCATAGACACAAGTATTAAAACAAGATCTTCAGCCTTTCTCTTTGTATGTGTTACAGGTATCCGTGCGGCCACTAGAGCACACACAGTATGAACGCTTCATATTGTCAGCCTACCCGTACTACACCAGTGCCTTCTCCATGATGTTTGGAGTGTTTTTACTTAGTCTGGTGTTTTTACATTACAAAGAGGATACAAAAGACAAAAAAGAATAGTCTTTAGTATAAGCTGTGAGAATGTTTGTATGTGCATGTTTTGTATTGCAATGTTGAGGCTGTTTATAGATGTTGAGGAAGAATCAAGTTCCCATCTAGATGTTTAACTAGTTTCATATATGTTTAATCAATGCTTTTTAATGTTATTTAGTATTTGATATTTAGACAATTTTTGACATCCTTGGTTGTCAACTGTCACTGTACTGATTTATTTTTAGAAAGGGAATCAAATCATAATTGTGGCACACATCATGAGATCTCTAACTATACGAATATTCATAATTGACATTTGAAAGAGACTTTTAATCACTTGGATTATATGTTATGTCCTTGGGTAATGCAAGTCTTCACAGCATATGATTTCAAGGGATTGTCTGTTAACGTGTTCTATTAAAATTAAGGAAATAAATTTTTTGAAGTTGTTATGTTCGTACATTTTCTCTGAATTCATCATTTTTTATATTCTTGTTTTATCTGTTTTTGTGATAATTTTATAACGTTTACGTTCTGTTTCATCTTTTAACCTCCTAGGGGTGGTTACCTTGATTTCTATAACATTTTTCACAGACGGGTTATATACACTTGCACATGTATACAAAAAAAATTAACAAATATGAGACATTTCATCCATGTAGTGTCTTCATTTATGGACAGAATTATTGAATCCACATCAAACAGTGTTAAAATAAAATTACAGTTTTGTGAAACTAACTTTTGTTTTGCACAGTTAGCTATGCTTACATATTAAAAGTTAACAATTATAAAAAGAAGTTTTAATAAATCAGATGGGAACACAATAGTTGTAAAATCTGGTGACATCATTTGCAGCACTGAAGAGGGCCTGCATTTCAGAATAGTATGACACTACAGGGAAAATGAAAATGTTTTATCACAGAAGGTTGCCAGTTTGACAATGAGAACTTTATTTACAAAAGAAATGCATGTAATACAGAAAAAAAATACTTATACTCGTACAAAAGTTAAAACGTTACTATTTTGTACTACAACAGCACACTCATCCAGTTGTCAATGACACCACTTCATTCAAGATTGCTCTGTTTTCAGCTTTTCACTGTATTTTCTTTTCTCCAGAGATGATTTGATTCACATTTTGAGCATGTTTGAAACACATATGGAAGATCCGTCCAAGTGTGACAATTAGAACATTGTAGCAATTTTCATTATTGTGTGATGGAGGTGTTTAGTTTGAAGGAGATGGTTCTTCAGAATTTACCTGTGTTGACATTCTGACAGTATCTTGACAAGAACAGTGGCATCTATGGAACTGTACCAAATTATCATCGTAGAAATAATTTCCTTAAGATTTCCTGGCTGTTTGTCATAAATCATATTGTCACATTTTATGTCAATGAATTTGATTAAGAATGAGTAATACATGTAAAAACTTACAAAATCTCAAACCAACAATTATGATAATTTTTAGTTCATTTTTTTCCTGTAAAGATCACAGGCAAGCAAAAAGACATATGGATTGAGATGATCTCATAATTTCATACATCATAAAATGTACATTTTTTTTAAGAGTGCAAAAATACTATCATCACAATCTTCCAGAGGAAAGACAGAATGCATGATCTAAAGTTTACCTTTATCAGTAGAAGTGATGTGGAAAGCACACTTTCTTATCTCTTCTCCTTGAACTCTTTTCATATCTGGGCACCAATAGTATAGATTAACACTTTTAACAATATTAAACCAAGGAAATTACATTGCTACACAAAACAAATTCCAAAGTACAAGCTGCCGATGGTAGAAAAGGAACCATAACGTTAGTAATAAGTACATTCGTAAATATGAATATTAATGAAAAGAAAATACCACTACTAAACATTTTTTTTTGTCTTGTTTTGTTTTATGTTTTGACACCATATGAATAACATCACCTGCACAAAGGAAAAAAATACATGTGTATCATAAATATTTCACTCGTATTTTACCTTCAAACATTATATTTTTCCCTTTAGCAGAGGAGAAAGAAACTTACATTACAAACATTAATTTGTGCCATTTTTAAGTCACATTATATGTGCAGGTTTCACTATTACTACAATGTACATGTACATGTATTACTAGTACTAGGAATGAAAAATAGTTGTAACATCTGGTTTGAGCGTCCAAATTGATGAGCCTCTAAACAAGATCACACATAACAGACAAATGGATTAATCTATTGGTGAACCAATAGAGGTGGCTAGATCATGAAACAACTGGAATGCTTGAAATGTAAATAATGAATATTATTATGGGTATATTTAAACTCCCCTTATTTGAAAACCTGATATATTCTGTGTACAGACATTATGGATTGGACCTGAGATTGGAACCATAATGTAAAAGTTCTGTCCACCATGAAAATGCTTTAGGTGATTAGTTTTTTTCCCAGCTTCATACATTTGAGTTCTCAGGCTGTCAGACTCAAAGAAGAGAAAGCCTGTAGCATGGCGTTTGTACACTGACCTGGTTCTTAGAAATTAGGGGTTCCCAACCAATGAGTAGCCACCCCCTTGGAGGTCGCAAAGCCTTGGCAGGAGGGTCGTGTAGCCTTGCTAGAAGTAGAAGTGGCTTGGGATGAAATTAATTTCAACTCATGAATTACATTTTTTATGCTCGTATTATTTATAAACATGTATTTTTTTGTTTTCGTCTCAGTGTTTCTTTCCCTCTCCATCACAGAAGATGAAAAGTGTAAATAGAGATACTGATAGTAGGGAGTCGCATGGGTTTTCAAGCTTTTGGGCAGGGAATCGTAAATGCAAAATCTTTGGGAACCACTGTCTTAACTGTGATCGTTTGTACTATTATTAATAGGCGTAAAGATACATTATATGGTATCAATCATGGTCTGTGTCTGTATGTGCACATAAGTATGACCAGAACTTCGATCAGCTCAGCTAACCGTGCTGAAATCATTGCTTGCCAGTCCATACATTTTTGACATAAAGCACGCCTAATTTTGCTGTCTTGGGTCTGTCCTTAGGTTGATAGTACCATTATATGTATTTAAGAAAGTAAAAGTTAAAGGGGATGTGAGTGTTTTGATAAGGAAACAAGCAACCTGTTAGTTGTTTCTCCTGCCTGGGACAGAAACTTGTGACAATCTTGAAAGGTTGAGAACAAAATCACCCCTGATTAAGACTAAGAGCTACCTTATCACACCGTTTATTTCATCAGATGTTCATTCAGTCTGGGACTGTCACTAGGAACATTTTATGAGGTTAGAAAATTCCTAAGCTGAAGCTGTGCACATATCCGTTAAATTCACTTTCTCAGGCCCTTACCCTTAAATTGTTTTGGTAAGCCATTATTTCCGTCTACAGTCAATAAAAGTGGTATCTATTTACATTACGATACCTTCTCTTCACACCTTTCCAGTTCCCCCTAGGGGCGGTCATCTCGGCGGAGTCAAGAGAAAGGGACATTTTATTACAAAGGAAACTTTGATAATATTACTGCAGGAACTAGAACTAAAGAACACACGGCATTAGGAAAGATATACTTTAGACCCCCTTCTTTGATTCATTGGCTTATAAAAAATATACATGTATTGCTTGGATGCATTTTAAACCGGACCACGATTACAGACACAGACTATCCTATTCTTTACATTATTTTACCGAAATTGTAGGTTATTGCAACAAGACAACATAATATCTGTGCCCATAGTAAAAAAAAGTATGATACACGATGTACATCTATGAACAAAAGAATACATTTCAATCAGGACTGTTAAAATGTTATCACCAATTCATTCCCAATGGTTGACAAACATGAAGTTTTTCTCACAACATTATTCTTATAACTTCATCTATCACCTTCTTAAGAAGATCCCTTTGACATGATCTGACATTGAATGCAGGCATAATAATTCATGTAATTGTAAGCATTTGTACCACGAAGACATTGAAAATTGTGACAACCAGCTTGCCAAACCAGTAATCCTTCTGTTATATGTTACATGTAAAATTACATGTATGTACTGTTTTTCTAAGCTATTTCTTTTTCAATACGACATAGATTTGATACAAAAGTTTACATGTTTAGTATAATCGCAGATTGAAAACCTGTGCTGGGTAAAAAAAAATTTTAAAAAATGGATCCACATGAAGTTCTGTTCACTATATTAATCTACCAACCATATCACTGGTAGCCTAGGCATCGTGGGAAATCTTTCTCTGATCACAGAAGAGTCACTTAACAAAAATGTGAGCGTAATAATACTTGTAAAAATTGCTAGAGGAAAGATGGTTTAATAACAGCAAGCGAAAATATGATATAGAGAATCTCGATGCCTCTCCACAAGGTGGAGTGTAATATAGAGATAGAATAGTTCATATTCGACTAAGCACAGATCTGGAAATCCCCGGCGGAGTATTTGTACCCCCTACTAAAAATACAGCATTCACTTATGTGTATTATTACTATTACGCTCCACCACGAAATCCCACAACACTAGTAGAATGTAAAATTTCGGGAAAAACGCGACGCCGGAAGTACGGCATACTTTTTCCTACTTCATTCAATCAATTAACACTACTCTCTACTACTATTATTTGGAGGATATCTAGGTTCAATAAGCTCACAGCGAAGAGTTTTAGTCATACATTTCCTCTCTACCGTAACAGGGTCAAACCGAAAAGAGAGACAAATCTGTGAATACTCTGGAGTGTTTGTACCTCCCTGCTAAAAATGGACGCGGGTATTTCCAATCTTTCGCTTGGTCGGAACAAATCTATTTATAGTATTTAAGGTAGGCAGCTTTCACCACACGGAGGGTTAGCAGTAAAGGGTTTGTTTCTGAAGCATCTGCTAGTGCACAGTGGACTGAGGATGTAGTAGCTCACACCGGGGGTGCTGACGGGGGAACAGTCTCACTGGGTATGACATTCTGTGCCTGACGACTCGTATTTGAGGCAATGGTGTTTCTGGAATCAGCCAGCGTTGAGCTAATGGTGTAGAGACTGTCTGGAGCTTTTTTGCTTTGTAGCAGCACAAACTTCTTGATTTTGTGCAACAAGGACATGTAGAGTCCCAACACCCGCCTGTTACAAACAAACGCGCCGAAGATGAAGATACCCTGAGAAGTGTTGAGAAGGATAAAGAGTATGCCAACGACATGTATAACAATACAGGCAGTATAGGTGACTGGTTTGGCAAAGGAACTGAGGATGGCGGAGCTCAAACCAAAGATCCAAGTGAAACCCATCACAGTGGACATTCTGAGATAAAGCATGACGTCAGAGCGGCCTGTCATTTTGTGGAAGGAAGAAGAACTGTGGCGAGTGGCTACACTCTTCTTGGCTATCTTAGCTGTCTTGGAGATGCTTATGATGGTTTTAGCGAAGAAAATACAGTTAGCCAGGAAGATGATTAAAATCGGGGCGCCGAATGCCACAAGAGTTGCCAGTGGTTTGGTGATCCAGCACATGTTGGTGCTGCTGCTGCTGCTGCTGCTGCTGCCGCTGCTGACGCCATTTGGGTTGATGCTGTCATTGCTGGACTGTGTATAGTTCAGAAGACTGAAGTTGAAGTCAATGCTAGGAGACTCCAACCCTCCGCCATAGCCGATGGAAACCTCATCAAAGAGACCCGAAAAATCCACAAATACGCAAAAGGAGACGATGACGGAGGGCACGCCCCAGGCGTACAGAGCATATCTAGGCAAATACTTTCTCTTTTCTCGTACGTGCGTGAGCAAGGTGGGTCTGGAGAAGGTTCTGTAAACATCGTAGCTCATTACGTTCATCCAGAAATGAGCCACCAGTAAGGAGTAGTGCAGACTGACCGCCACTGCAGAGCACAGCCACTTGGTGTCCTCGATAATACCCTCAGAGAAAATGATCTGAGTGATCAGCAGGGCGAATGTCAGGTTCATAGTATTGACACCGGGTAAATTTCTCAGCTTGGGGAACAATAGGTACGTGATGAGAACTGTAATCAAGGCAGCAATAGAGAGACGACCCAGCACAAAGGTCATGTAGCCCTCAGCTTCCAGGGCCTCATTGAAATCGCTACTGCAGCCACTGGGAATGGTAATTACCCGAGGCAATACTTTGTGGTGATGAGTACTAAATGTCTGTGGTACACAAATCTGCACAGCTCCTGTCGTCTCGTTCAGGACTCGGTACGAGAATATGTCGTATTCTTTCTCCTCAAAAATGATGGATCGATTCGATCCAACCACATAATACTCTCTGGCAGTTAGGTCGATGCGATTACAATCGACTTGACTAATGCGAGGCATGAAGCAAACAAATGCGTACTGGATCATGTCTGTCACATTCGTTTGATCCTGGCTGTTGCTACCGCTAACGATCACAAATAGGTCGAACCTGCCCACGCCTATGTACGAATTTGTCTTGTTGACATACATGAGTGTCATGTTGTCCACACTTAGCATGGTGAACTCATCGTCCAGGACCGTATACTCAACCCCCCACGGACAGAATTCCTGAGTATTCACGTTCGTGTCGGTCTGAGAATTGTCGGCAGCCATCACGTCCAGGTGATTCCCGTTGAGCAGGAGAGAGAACTGCTCCTCCAGAATCAGGTTGTACAGTTTCTGTACCAAAGTCTGGGCTCCCTCTTGATTAGACTGAGAATCGTAGGGTGGGACAAGGATGAATGTTATTCTCATGACCATACGCTGGTCTAAGATCAGCTTGACGTTCTCTGTCTTCTGTGTCTCCAGCAGAATTCTCTCATTCCGGCTGTTGACAGGGGTGGAGATGTAGATATCAGTGTGGAGGTCTTGAGAACGCAAATGATACAGAGCGAATGTGTCGTACTTGGTCACATCAATAGCCGGTCTGTCTTCTCTGTCCTTATTGCCTCCTTTGCCTTTGGTCTTCTCTACTTCTGTCTTATTGGCACTACCAACTTTCTGGTCATTTGATCTTGATGCGTTGCCTCTTTGTGCCTGTGCGTGTGGCAAGACTAACCAATCCGAATCAATATCTTCTGTCTCTTCCTTGTCGTTGCTAATGCTATCATCATCATCATAACTTTGAAGATGACGTCGCTGAAGGCGATGACGAACATTACGACCTTTACCAATATTGTTGTCTCTGTCATCATCATCATTACCGTCATCACCATCGCTGTCACTGTGATCTTCGTTGCTCTGAATTGCCTTAGCTGAATTTTGGAAAGGCAAGGTGAGTCTCTCAAAAACATTCAGGATAGACGACAGCTTTTCGAAGTCGCCACTTCCTCGGCTTGACGTGTCTTCCGCCATGACGTTATCCAACCTCTTCCCCTCAATGGTTTCCCTCTTGTTTCGTGAAGCTGGTTGCTGTTTTTTCTCATCCACCTCAGGGCTCTCCGTCGCTAGAGTTACTTTCCTCATATCTAGATCGGTCATCAGGCCAGGCTTGTCGTTCAAGCTCAGGTTTTCTTTCCTTCCAAGTTGCTTTGTCTTCACCTCCAGTAGCTCCGAGGTTCCTTTGACCGACCCACTGAATACACCCAGCTCAGAGATGTGGGTTCCCGACTGTATCCAGCTCCTTGGGGTAGTGGCCATGTGGTTGCTTGGTTCCTCTAGCGGGGGGAAAAGACTGGCGTACTGTTCCTCGGTAAGCGTGGTCACCTGCAGGGATGAGCCATTGATGGAACCGGACTCGTAGGTGATGTTTAAGTTTTTTATTCTGTCCAGTGTGATGTTTAAGTGATCTGTGAGAAAACCAATAACATTTATTCTTTCTCTCTTTCTGTCTTTCAAGTTCTTCTTAGGTACTCACCTCATACAATTTATCTATAACGTCCTAACAATTTCTACTAAAACTCCCTTAATTTCTCGCAGTAAAGTAGGTTAGATATCATTTCGGAGAGCACTAGGTAAATAGGTAGATTGATAGGCAGATAGGTAAGTAGGTGGTTAGGTAGGTAAGTAGATCGGTAGTAAGTACATAGGTAGACAGGTAAGTAGGTAGGTAGATAAGTAGATAGGTGGATAGGTGAGTAGGTAGGAAGGTAGATAATAGGCAGATAGGTTAGTAGTTAATTGATTGACAGGGAGACAAGCAAGAATTTAGTTAGGTTGGTAGATAGTGTGTAAATAAGTAAATACATAGGTCGGTGGGAAACAGTTAGGTATAGGTATGTAGGTAAGCAGGTAGGCGAATTAGTAGTAGTAATTAGGTAAATAGGCAGGGAGGCTGGCGGGTAGAGAGAGATAGGTGGGTGGGTGGATAGGTAGGTGAATCAGTATGTGGGCAAATTCGTTGAGATTTACGGATATAAATGAACACGGACATATTATGAGTGAAGTTTGGTCTCACCTGCTATTTGTGGGACAATATCTTTCTCTGTGTCTTGGAATTTGATAATGAGATAATCGAAGTAGGTGATGTTGACCAGCAGGGATACCATGGCTGTTTGGTCAACTGTTCGTAGCTGGGACAGGTCAGTGATGGACTATGGGATTGAAAGTGAAATGATCATGGAGGTAGTGCATATTCACTTTACCACCAGAAACGGTGGCACTATAAAACCACACACAGCAACAGTAAATCGTCAGTACCACAGCTGAAGCAGTGGAATATTAGTACAATTACATGTATAGTGTCAATCGGGACAGCAGTAGTGGTGGTAATAGTTTTTCATTTATTTCTTTTTATTTTACTCATTCTATTTAATTTATATTTATTTATTTGTTCTATGTGACTAATTTATTGGCTAATTCATTATTTGTTCAATTTTATGTATGTAGTCTTTTTAATCCTAAAAAATTAGGATTATCTCTGCTTAAAATGAGTGCTCAGTCTGGAGAAAAGAATTTTTGTGGGTAGACATCTGGATCTACTTTTCACTCGAGTTTTAACAGCCAAGGTCCTTTAACGAGCATAGCGTCACTAGGAAAAGAAAAAAGCAAGCAGGTCCTAATCGTTGGCATTGACCGGTAACTTCCGCACCCGCATTCTGAGACAAATGAAAATGAACTTTTAAAGAGTGACCACCCCTTCGGAAGAAAAATTTAATGTACATGTAGTATTTTAGTTCCATCCTTTTTTGTCCTAGATCTGAAATTTTAATTAATGTTTCTTTAGGGTTCACTGTTTCGGAATGGCTAAAAAGTGCGACAAACGAAAGATTGTGTTTGTTCTTTACAAAAGTCTCCGTGAACAACTTCCTAAGCCTCTCCATCTATAGATCCTTCCTTATTCCTATCACTTTGACAAGTGTTGGAGATGCGTGAGCTACTATACTCACATCAGCTGCAATAGAGACCGAGTTGTTGGCTACCCTGACGCAGGTATTGCCTGACAGCTGGTACTGCCGACTGCAGGTGATAGGCCGGCACTTCATCATATAGGTGTCATAGGTCTCCCATTCGCGACACCTGAAGATAGAGAGAGAGAGAGAGAAGAGAGAGAGAGAGAGGATGGGGGG
>JBCEWB010158011.1:0-10520 GCA_039654565.1 Peronia peronii
GATGGATGGATGGATGGATGGATGGATGGATGGATGGATGGATGGATGGATGGATGGATGGATGGATGGATGAACGAGTCCATGGGCGGATGAACGAGTCCATGGGCGGATGAACGAGTGGACGGACGGACGAAGAAAGGATGGACGGGGGATGGATGCATGGATGGATGGATGGATGGATGGATGGACGATGGACGGAGGGAGGGAGAGAGGGAGGAAGGGAGGGAGGGAGCTAGGGAAAGAATGAACTGACGGACGTATCAATGACATTATAGATGAATCCAGTCCAATATGAAACAAAGCACTCAGTGTGACCTATTCCTTAGACTCTTTCAGCAACTAATACCATATCATTGAGCTAGAAGGTTAGTAACAATGCTTTTCTCGGGATTTCACAATAGCTGTGACTTAATTAATAGACTCAGTACAGAGCAGAGAGAGACTACTTCGTTAAACACCATTGGGAATACGTAGACTTCTGACACCAGATAGTTTTGTACTATAACAGGCGACAAAGCCGATACTTTAGTGGCGATGTCGCAATATCTCTGATGAAACCCATTCATTCCAACCGCCTGTGGCAAATTTACGGTGAGGCTGACATTGTAAGGTATAGCAGAGAAATACACTATACATAAAAATAAATTATGTTGCTCTACTTTAAAAAAAAAAAAGGAAAAAAAGGTAGCAGTTTTATTTGCACTCCAGAATCGTAAAACTAATGTCGCTTTGTTTAATATATAAAAATATTTTTCAAGATCTGTAGAAAAGGTCATTTAAAGACATTTCAGGGCATGAAAGATATTAAGCATTGGACTTGTACCTTGCAAGCTTGGCATATTTGTACTCAGAATAACAGCAATGAATCTGTTTAAAGAATACATCTACTCCCCATTGACTTTAAAGGGCATGAAAAAAAAAAGTTTTGAACAAATGATAATGAAAAATGCCGGCTCAGATTTCTTGTTTCCGCGGCAAATATTGGAGTGCCATGCAAGAGACTGTGGATACAGTCAAAGATCTCCATTGCTCTCAATATTCTGCTGTTTGCAGCAATGCGATGAGAGTCTGTCCCGTCCATTCGTTGACAATGTCAAGCCAGGCCGTTCATGGTGTGCCTCTTTTGCGTTTCTTTTCTATTGTGCCCAGAAGTACGAGATGACCTTAAACA
This sequence comes from Peronia peronii, assembly GCA_039654565.1. Lineage (NCBI taxonomy): Eukaryota > Metazoa > Mollusca > Gastropoda > Systellommatophora > Onchidiidae > Peronia > Peronia peronii. The sequence goes on from JBCEWB010158011.1 coordinate 1,172, forward strand.
AGGATTCATAGTGGTTGACATGACCCAGCTCCATGTCAACAAGGAGTTGTTCATTTTTCCTGCAACTTGTGCATTTGGTGATTTAGTACGCCTTGTATATAGAATTTCTAAGAGTTTCCTGTGGCTCTGCCTTTGTTACATAATGCGTATATTCATAACTTAACATCACGGATATCAAATGATCGTTTCAAACTTAAAAAGACGTTCTTTCTTTGCCATTTCTTTTTCTTTTCTGTGTGTGTGTGTGTGTGTGTTTCCTCCCAAATTCCTCAAAAAATCGTACGAAAGCGGAAAACGTTTCTTGTTTTGACCACCATGGATCAGAATGTAAAGTAAGGAAAGCGCTTCTATCACATGAGTATAGAGATCTACATTAGATTGAATAGGTACAACTATTAGCTGTGGCTATGACTGTATGCTTGTGTTTGAAGGCAGTTCTAGCAGAAAAGGAAATATTGTCGCCTCAGCAAAAATTGTAAATAAACAGATTGTAAATGTAAATAAAACGGAAGATAAACAACGATGGTTAAACAGGACTGGGCCTAAAGAAAGAACCTGGATGGAAGAGAAAGAGAAATGGCAGCGAGAGGCTGAAAGGAGAGAGAGAGAAAAAAGCCTGAAGGAAAGGGGAAGGTTGAGTAATGACAGAAAGAAGAAGAGAGTTCTTTGCCTTGGAAGTGGGCATGCAGATAATATTCAAGAAAGGGAAAAACGAGAATAAGAGAAAGGAAAAGAAAAGAATGAACACTGGAATTGTCAGCTCGATCTATGGACCTGCGATAGCCTATGACATTCTGACGAATGACAGTGATTGAAGAGACTTGACTGAAGATAAACAAAGAGGCGGAAATAGAAATCGATGATGCAGTCGTAAATCAGAGTTCAGAGCTAAAAGATAAAGACCCGGGGGACGAAAGAGAGGCGCTGTCTACTAAGTCACAAACCAAAGCGAACAGACGGAGACTCACTGAAAAAGAGAAACAAACTGAAAGCTAAGGCGCTGCAGTATAAATCACACATCAGAGAGCGCTGGGGAAAATCAAAGTCTTTGAAACTGGAAATGAGACGAGGGAATGACATGAAGTGTAAAGGGGAAAAAGGGGGGGGGGGGGGGTACTGAGGCGGCAAGTAATTGCAGCAGGGCTCGATTGGTTTTCTTAATAGTGCAAGGCAAACATACACAAGAAGACTGAGTAATTGTGAAGTTTAGCCCCCATGTTTACTGCCCAACATTAACGTGTCGATGTCCAGGTCACCCCACCCCACTCCCTCCCCCCTCCTCCCCCCACCCCCTGCTATGTCCATCGTCCTCTTCTAGATCTCACTCTCTCTTTATCTCTTTCTCTTTCTCACTCTCTCTCTCTCTTTATCTCTTTCTCTTTCTCACTCTCTCTCTTTCTCATTCTCACTTTTTCTTTCTCTCTCGCACTCTCTTTCTTTACCTCTCTCATTCTCTCTCTCTCTCTCTCTCTCTCTCTCTCTGTTTGCATCACACTGTAGTAATAAATGAAACAAGCAGATTGATATTTAGCCTAATCGTCATGGACCTTGGTAAACGGCCGGTCTATTTATGAATGAATTGTGGGTGTGCGCACTTGTTGGAACAGCGGAACCAGCGCGAGCTGAAAATGAGGAGCTAAACTTTACAATTTCCAAAAACCCAATGCCCTTGAAATCAGTGAAGTTGGGCTTTTGATACCAAATGATCATGTGATATGCTCCATGTTGCTTCCTAAAGACCTGGTAACAGGAAATCTGTTTTTGTCTTTGCATCTACTACACGGTCAGAACGGTGTCTATCAAGAAGTCCTGCCACTAAGTTCTGGATTATAAACAGTCCTTGTTCACACCTAAATTGTTTCATTTGCTTGTTCCAAAGTTATCTATGGAACTCATAAGCTTTTTCGGCTTATGAGTTCCATAAATCCGTCTTTATTTTTTTTTTTTATCCGGTTGCCTCCACTCACTATCATGACTCATCTCACCTCGAGCGAAGGCAGTTCCCAGCCAGTAAGATGCAAATACTCAGTCGTTATAACACCGATTCGGTTCCCTAAGCGTATGACTTGAAACCGTACAGATACAATAAGACAGACTCTGACCAACAGTTGAAAGTCAAAGTCACGATAAAACCGCACAAACCAACACAGTAACCATAAAAAACCATAATAGTAATGAAGTTCGGTTCTACAGGGCTACACAATAAGAGTAGAAACTGGTGGCGGACGATCAGATCCCGGAAATGAAAATCAACACATCGTTTTCTGAATATCATAGACCATCATCACAGAACGTGCAGACATTGGAACACAAAGAGACAGATTAAACAAAGAGAGCCGGTTATTTAGACAAATCAGGGCATCGGATTAAGTTCAAAGAGACTGATTGCAGAAGAACCAGTCCTTTTCCACACAATGTCTGCAGTCGTGGCAGAAAAAAAGAGGAACAGAGAGAGGAAATTGATTTAGGAGAAATATGACCAACCCAAAAGTAAATAGTGACACAGACAGAGGAACATGCAGACACAAAGAAGGCATTGCGGCGCTGCGTGTAGATGAATTAATTACCTCGACTCTAAATCATACCATCATAAGACTGAGGAAGAGAACGAAAACCTAGTTTAGTATCTATATTATGGAAAGAATAGAAATTGCTGTTCTCACTGTAAATCAGCCTCGTCTTGACACTTAGTGGTGTAAAATGAAGGAACAATGAAACAAATTGATCCCCAGTGGACCAAGAAACTGAACTTAAAAGAATTAACCATGAATATAGACTGCCTGTCACACTTTATTACCAGATTACAAAATTAGTATGCAGATACGGTACCAAAAATCGTGATTGCGAAAGAACCAACTGCTTACATTATAAATCATGACGGAAAAAAAAAACAGAGTGTAATAATTTTCCTCATTGAATGTTAGGACATTATCCTGAACAGATGTAAATATAATACTAACAATAGGCATCCTGAATAGTAAACTGTCACATAATGAGTAAGGTACAGATAACAAAGAATTGTATTGCTAATCATAACGTGAATCAAGACATTTGCCAAAGGAACCAATTTTAAGAAAAACTTAAGTACCGAAACGACATAATAGTACCAAGTCCATACAAGGCAAAGGAAAGGCGAGCAGAATGTAATGAAAAAGATAACCCCTAGGTTGCAAATCACATGGTGGATGAAACAAGCAAACGTAGAACGAACTACCGTGCATCCCACTTAATGTCAACTCAGTTAAGGTAAATTCTTGTTTGAAGTCAACCCCTCTAGGCATTGGCAGTCCTTATAATTCTGTTCGTTATATCTTTGTATTGATTAATGTCAACCTCGTTTGAAGCCAAATATATCTGGTCCCAAGGGGTTGACTTTCACCAGACCCGACTGTAGATATCTTCACTGTACTGTAAATGATGATATCGTGAAAGAGGTGGTGTAGTAGACATTGTGTAATCACAGAATATAGAAACATAGGAAACAAAGATCTCCATATAGATTACTAACCCTGTTGCATATCAAGAAACTCGTCACTGGCCAATGAGGTTGACTAAACTGAGAGAACGTCTTACCCAAACTAAGCTGGGAGATAGGACAGGTTTTTCCCAGAAAGATCCCTGAGAGTAATATCCTCTCAGCCGTTCTGTCACAGTACAAGAACAATACACACTCGTTTAGTCTCTATCGTGTCACAAGCTTATTGCCCCCAGGCTTTGTCATCTCAGAATGTAAGATCTTGGTAACAAAGACCTAGATCATTCGTCACACTGTGAGTCATGACCAGCTATCAAAACAGCACAGACATGAAGAGATTCGACAGGTCCTCTAGTGAGTAGTATTCTAGACTATGTATGCAGTCATGCAGCCTCTCTATCCTAAGAGCAAGCATATTCCGGTTTATAATGCGGTGCCCAGTTTGATCAGATGAAATTATGCGGTACAAATGTTCCAGTTTTGGAATTTTTTCCCTGACATTGGTGTCTCCGCTTACTCTTCATCCAATTTTTAAATGCAGTGGGTTCTTTAACGGTATACAGTATACACGGAATCTCCCAAATATTTTAGAAGCTATCCGAGAAAGCTAGACGACCAAGAAGACATGGGCCTGCTGAATCACTAAAAAAAAGGCCGGTTTTCAAATCATTTCCAATGCCAAGTACGATTTCAATCAATGATGCTTTCATCGACAGGCAGATGCTTAACTCCTCGACCATGGCGCCTCCCGCCGCCCCCCTCCCCGCGCTCCCGGAGAGAAGAATACCCTCTTAGTGCCTCCTCATAGACCAAAAGCAATGCACAGGTCTCCCCTAGGCGCTCCCAATCTCAGCCTGACACTGAATGCGCAGGCATGAACTGCTCACGTCCTGCTCTAATTACGATTGAGCCTCTCTATGGGTCGATGTATTAGTCTGCCATTGATCTGCTCCATAAATCTTCCCTGTGTCTCCTGCCCTTGATGATTATTTCCAGCAAATGGGCTTTTACCACGGCAGAGCGCTATACCTTCAACAGGTCTGGGCGAGTTCTAAATGCCTCGGTCCCAGAGGACCGATTTTGCCGAACATGGGTAAAAATTGAACAAACATTTACATGGTCATTTGATGTAGATTCTGTATCTACATTATACTGTCCATGATCAATGAAAACAAACATTTCCTTGTTAACTTTATTACTGAAACTCTGGAGGCCCAGAAACGCACTCATGCTGAACTAAACTTATTGAAGATTTTCTGCTCACATCTTCTCAGCACTGGTGCCCAAATATAATAAGAAACATCAAATAGACATGCTGGAAACTCCATATCTGTGATAGAATATATTCTAGGCTATTTGTAATATGTCAAAACAGAACTAAAAATGAAAATAACAATAATAATTTTAACGAAAAACAGTTAGATCTAAATAGATTCCAACAGTTTCATTTTTAAGAAAGGGCAAGAAAAAGAAGAAACTAGATATATCTAAAAATAATAAAAGTAATAATAAAAACATTATCTTATCTAAGCGGCGATTGTTGACAGCATTTTTCGTTACATTCTATATACGTCTTTCAACCTCCTCCTGGAAGTTGTCTCGATGTTGACAGCAGGGAAAATAATTATGTCATCGAGGAGAAGTACAAAAAAAGCGGAGCGGGGGGGGGGGGACTAATAACAATAACGATAAAACTAACTGCAACACAGGATGAATAGTGGTCAAAACTATAAGGGGAAGAGGGAAAAGCAAAATGACAAAAACAACAACAAAAAAAAAAAAAAGCAAAACTATGAATTTTAAGAGAAAAGAAAATCAATAGGTTGGACAGCACTGGTCTTCCTGTCCTATCTAATCTCGAATCCATTCAGTGAGACATTACGAGGTTAGTCATATGCATCATCAGTCTCACATGGGTTTGTTTGTATGATGTGGTTATGTCTGAATGCCTAGACATTCCTATAAACAGGTCAAGTGATCCGATTCATTGAAGGCTGGCAATAAATCGTGGTCCAAGAATTAAATTTTTCTAACTGCAACAATTTTATTAGGTACTTTGGACAATTTCATTCTGAGACGACGAAATTTCGGTGAACGAAACTCAGATCGCATTACTCCTGTTGAACTTTGCATGCTCGATGCTCATGATCTGGCTTTTCAAAATTGGTCATTTTTGTAAATGTTTAACTTTTTTTTTTGCATATTTGAATTTGATGGATGTGTTAAAGCCATTGCTTTTTATTTTATTAATTACCGTCTCATTTTTGCCGTTATTATTTGAATGAATAACATTTTCAAAAGTCGACAATTTGGCCTCTTGTTACTGGTTTTGGCACGTTTCAAATCTGGTCGATGTCAACAGTTAGCTTTCAATGAATACCAGTGTTTGGCCTGTTATAAGGACGCCTAGCTTAATACTCATCATTCGTTAAGAGCTGCCTGACATGGGTATAACATTATACACAAATCAGCGTGTCATTGAAAATCCTTCGGTCATCCAATTTGACCGACCTCGAAATAGTGTGTACCTCATTGAATGCTGGCGCCAGAGCCAAAGTTAAGAAGTCAACAATAGCGAGAGCCTGGGTCGATATCATTCGACTTTCATTGCTCAGGTGCCCAGGGATCCAAGACTAACTCGCTTTGATTTTGGCTGGCTCATGTAGCACCGCTTTTTTGTTACAGGTCAATTTTCAATGATTTATTCATCTCTAGTGAAAGCCGTTGAAAAAGAGAACCATTTTCTACCCGCCACATTTTTCCTTTCATGTTGGAGCTTAGCTAAATAAGTTAGTGCGACAACAAAGAACTAGGAAATTCATACGATCACATCCTCCTGAAATGATATCATGGTATGGGAGGTTTCTGATTTCAGTTGCAGATCAATTTCCCCTGATTTATTTATCGGTAGTGGAAGTTGTTGAAAAGAGTTATTTTCTTCTCAGTCACACTTTGGCTTCATTGAGGTCATACTAAATCAGTTGATTTTTCATTTTGTGACGAAGGCTAAGGCTGTTGAGACAATAAGTAAGAGATCTGCACAATCACGTTCATTTGAAATAATATGGTTTACCCCAACTTCTACATAATGCTGCTTTTCTTGTTGTTGTTGTTGTTGTTGTTGCTGCTGCTGCTGTTGGTATTGTTGTTGCTGTTATTGTTATTATTGTTGTTGTTGTTGTTTTAGTCACTAAAGCAACGATCTGTCTTCTTATTTTTTTATTCTTTTTTTTTTTTTTTAATTTCCAGAATGTGAGAAACGATAGAATCGATTCGTCAAAGTGTCTTTTCATCCTGAAATTGAGAAGGATCTTTCCCTCGCTGTGATTTCGGCCCAGTGTCATTTTGTTCACAGATTCTTAGTTTTCAAAATTTCTTTTCGACAAAGCTGGACATGTAATGTGTGATGCTTGTATTGAAATTTCCTTTTGATCTTCATCTCTATCGAGTGTCATTGCTTTTTGTTTTTCCACATCGTTACTTGAGTATTTTTCTTTTTGTTCGTTATTTCGTTTTTTTGTTGTTGTTGTTGTTGTTTCTTGAGGGGGGGGGGGGAGGGGTGTTTTCCTGAAAATGTTGATGTTTCAGTGTTATCTGGACTGGGATTTAGCGTGAAATGCTCTCGTCTATTTTTCAGCGTTCTCTAACATAATAAAATCTTTATCATGAGAGTAGGATATTTGTTCATATAAATATTTATTTTTTCTCGTGATCTCTGATGATACTTAAAACAATGAGCTGTTAGCACTGCACCCTCGCTACATGAGGACAGAAAATCAATTCTTTCTTTGTTATGTTTCCAGCAAGTAGGCCTAGTTACTGCCAATAACCAATTTTCCAATTTTCTCGTGATCTTTGATGGTGCGCAGAACATTGAGCTTTTAGCACTGCACATTAGCTAAAAGAAGACAGAAAATCAATTCTTTCTTTGTTATGTTTGCAACAGATAGTTACTGGCAATTACGAACAGTTCAATTTAACCCTTATCTTGCCAAGATGGTACAATATCATCATCATCAAAGCTCGTCAAATTTTCTACGACATAGGTGCTAGGCGATATACTGAAAAAAAAAGCTATTTTACCATCTATCCTTAACTATGGGGGTTCGGTTGACTAATCCTCGTTTTGTTTTAGATAGATCTAGATATAAAGAGTGTTCTTAAGTCTATGAAGATCTCACAATATATTTAATAATATCATAACTCACAACGACAACAAACGACAACTTGAAGCTAAAATACAGATGGAATGCATGTTTTATTGTTACTTTGCTCTTAAAATCAGTAAACTAACAAAAAAAAGTGTTTCTTTTTCAACTCTTGTGGTTCCCGAATGTAAGTTAAAATGTCTATGAAGCCCTTCTTTTCATCTATGCAGTTGGTTGACATGTTTGCGTTACTATGCACCTTTAATTATTAATGCGCCTTAGAAAAGATATCAAGCTTTCTATTGGTACCAAATTGGTCTTTCTTTCTGGTTCCTGAGTTATATGCAATTGAAGATGATGCCTGTGAAACCTTCATGATTCCTTCATTGATCTGATAGCGTGCTGTATTGTTAAAGCGACCATATATGTCCACATCCCAAGTTCTTTAGTTGCTTCATTGTGCGCACACAATGACATCATAAACTTTTAAAAATAATATCTTCTCGAAGTTCCAGTGCTGATGATTCTGATAGTCAATGTGTTAATGGTTCAGTAAACGACCTAGGGAGCAGGTTATCAGTCACAGTGGTTTGCTAGTGAAAAGCTTAGTGGTGCACTTAATTGTAATGTCGATAATTAGCTTAGACGGATGCACGTGCCTCTATTCCTCGTGTGCTTTTTTTCACGTGACAAAACGCATTCTGTGGAAGATAAAGGCTCACGAGTATCAGTCGCTAGCTCTGTGGCTTAATACTGTTCTAAATTACCCATTCACTCACTGACACGATGAGTCAACTGCTCATTCAGTCAGCCAGTCACTCACCGACTTAATCGCCCATTTCTTACTCACTCATTCACTCACTCACTCATTCATTCACTCTGTCACTCATTCGTTCATTCACTAGCCGACTCACTCATTCACTGATTCACTGATTCACTCTTTTACTCATTCACCCATTCATTCATTCACTCACTCACTCATTCACTCACTTACTCATTCACTCACTCACTCAAGCTTCGTTCACCCCTTCCCCATCTTGTTTCTTCTACCAATAAAAAAAGGGTTAGGAACGTACAGACAGGTTCTGCCAGACTGGGCATTAGCACTGAGCAACGTCTATTGATTGCCTAGATAATCACCCTTTAAAAAAGTTTTGTGTACATTGAAAGCCAGAATTCGGTAGTTCTGGCGTGCCAATGTTTGGAATCAAATAGACAGGTTCAGAGACATATTTGCATATACAAACATTTATAGTCATACGTGTGTGTGTCCAAAAACAATAACAGCCATAGCAATAAATGTTATCTTTCCCCTTACCACCAGAACATGATAACACAATTAGGCAAATTCTTTGCGACAAGAGGAAAATAATTTTTGCTTTCGATAGTCATAATGGAATCTGCTACGAATCAAGCTTTTACCTATCTGTAGTTGTCCATGAGGCACTCCGTTGTGCTAGTAACATACATGTCTCAAGTTTCGTCAGTATGTTATATAATTTGGTATTTTTTGTTGTTGTTGTTTTTTTTAACGAAATTGGTGTTCCTGATTGTTGCACTATGAGCTGAAAGTTATATGCGTCGAAATCTTCCTTTTTGTAGATATTTTGAGATGAATGTTCAATAGACGCAGAACTAATACATACAGAGTAATTTCTATCTATCTATCTATCTATCTATCTATCTATCTATCTATCTATCTATCTATCTATCTATCTATCTATCT
>JBCEWB010158032.1:0-10518 GCA_039654565.1 Peronia peronii
GGGGGGGGTTAGGGATCGGCCAGAAAGCCGAAAGACAGCAACAAGACACAGAAGTCATGGAGAGAGGGCTTGTATGTAAAAAAGTGCTGTTCGGAGGCTGAAAGCCAACCAAAAAATTCTCCATGTCCATTTCTTGCTGAAAAAAAACTTCAAATGCGTTTTTCTCAAAACCCGTTTTTTGGACAGTTTTTTGCTATCTACTTTTTTTGTTTCGAAACCGATTCTAACCAGATTTGGTATACATCGTTTTCATAACAAGACCAAAAAACCTCCGAATGCGCAGCCCATTCAGTTGGTAAGTTTTAGAGAAAAATGGGTTTTTAGCATGAAAAAAACAGCGAAATTTGATTTTTTGTTACATGGCATTTTCAAAAATTTCTAAAAAATTTTCTATAGTGTAGGGAGGGCTGAAAATATGTAACTTTTTAGATATTATGTCAAACAATGTGTTCACCAAGTTTTATCAATATCCGTTGAAATTTGACAGAGGAGATAGATTTTAAAATCGGTCAATTTAGAGATGCCAAAATCCAATATGGCAGCATTGCCATGGCAACCGTATGAAAAAGTCAATTTTTTTCACTGTTTTCTTCTAATCTGAACATGCCAAATTTGATGGAAAAGGTTAAAATAGTTTATCTTTACTAATAAAAAAAATCCCCCCCCCCCTTAAATTAGTTACAAATAAAACCAAAAAAAAAGAAAAGAAAAAGAAGCTGTTAAGAAAGTTGGTGGATAGAGACAGGAGAATAACATATGATATAATACAATAAAAACTTGGCTTGTCACCCACTACTGTCTATAAAATATTATATGAAACACTTCAAGCTAAGGAAGTGCCCAGTGCATACACATGGGGTGTGTTGACTGAGGATCAGAAAAGGGCTAGGGTTGAGTTTTGCTAAAATAGGCTTTAAGGATATGATGAAGGCCGGTCAAAGTCTGTGTATAAAGTCATGACTGGGGATGACACATGGGTGTACAATTACATTCCTGAAAGCAAGTGGCAAAGCATATGCTGGGTGGGCATTGGAGATGCTCCACTTGTGAAATTTAGGGAGGAGCACATCCTGGAGGTGATTTTTTTTTTACTATAATTTACAGATAGACATTTTAACCTTTTCCATTGAATTGGGCATGTTCAAATTAGAGGAAAACAGTGAAAAAAAATTGACTTTCTCGAACCATTGCCATGGCAATGCCACCATCTTGGATTTTGGCTTCTCAATGGCTATCTTTGAAACCTATACTCTCGGTCAAATATCAATGGAACTTGATAAAACTTGGTGAACTTGTTGTTTGGCATATTAACTAAAAAGTTACATATTTTCAGGTCTTCATGTGAAAGAGAAAATTCTCTAAAAATTTTTGAAAATGCCACATAGTGACATTTCAAATTTCACCATTTTTTCATAATAAAAACCTATTTTTCTCCAAAACTTATAAAGGAATAGGCTGAGCATAAATAATTTTTTTTTTTTATTATTGTGAAAATGATTCACATCATATCTGATTACAATCAGTCCAGAAATAAAAAAAGTAGGTAGCAAAATAGTGACCAAAATCTGGTTTTGTAAAAAAGACGCATTTAAATTTTTTTTGAAGGGAAAAATTGACATGAAGCGTTATTCTATTCAGCTTTTAGCCTTCAAGCAACCTTTTTTTTCACAAGTGGCCCTCTCTCCATCACTTCTGTGTCTTTTGTTGCCTTTTCCTGGCTTTCTGTTCATATCCTTTCTATTCCCCATCATTATAAGGGTTCCTATAGTCACTTCTGACTTCGTGAGGGCCTGTATGTGGCCTCCATATCTTTCTCTGTCAAAACCAAGAGTGTCTTGATCTTTACCATGGCATGTAGTCCATAACAAATAAAAGAAAATTTTACTATTTATAGGATGTGGAAGTTCATTTTAGAGCACCTGGTGACGGCTTACACTGATACGTTGCGTGATCATTCAGTTTCTTTTCGCATGAGTTTTATCATCACATTTTTTATTTTTTCAACCATCCCTGGCATTGGTGCTCAAGATATTGCTAGAGGAGGTCATAATTAAATATTTTATACACCCTTTGCCTGTATACAGTCAAATGGTGATGTTCTATCGCTGCATGTAGCAACCAGAGGGAGCCAAATTCTGGTTGACAGTAGGGCAGGACATCTGTTGATGACCATGTCAAACACATTAGAATAGACACATCCACTTTTTAATACCATTTCTACATTCAGAAAAGGCAGGACATAAAGAGAAAGAAAAACCCAAAATCATTTTTTTTTTTTTTTTTTAGCAAAAACCATATTTCAGGACCCCTCCCCAAGAGACGTCAGAGCACAGGTAACATGCTGTGAGGGAATGTGGCCATGTTATAACAATTCCGGTACAGGAACAAAGGACTGTTACTGCCCTATGTATATCAATAACAGTTTACCAAAGACCTTCCATGAATGGGCACAAAAGCACTGATAGACTGGCATCCGTGGACTTAAACTGCACCACGATAATGCAAGTGCTCAAAAAGCCACAGAGTATTTAGAAAGAGAAAACATAAAATCTTTCCCATACTTGCCTTACTCACCTGACTTACTCGCTGTGACTTTTTCTTATTCTCGTCAGTCGAAGATCAAATGAGAGAGAAGCAATTCAGAAACAACAAAAAAGTGCTTTTTTACATTCAACAGAACAATCAAGGGGAAACCTGCTGAGGTCAGGAGCCTTTGTCAGGAGGATGCAGTCATGCATCAATGCTAATGGAGAATACTTTGAGAAGTTGTAAAAGTTTCAGCTCTCTAGGACCAGTAGAACATGGTTAGCCTGAGCATATAAAATGTATATCTTCGACAAATCTGACCAATCACAGTCCATAATACTTGACACATTTCTGAATTCTTAAGGCAGTAGAACCCCTAGTCAGTTTACAAAAACAAGACAACATGTGCGAGGCTTTGACTGATCAGATTTACAAGCCACTCACCGGTATGGCACAATATTTCCTCACTACTGTCATGGCATTATCTGTGATGACAGGGGCCTCCAGAAGCAAACGGTGAAACAAGCTGAGGAAAATACATGACAGATCCATAAATTGATAGGCTAATATAAAGAAATCAAAACAAGCTTGTCAAAAATTGTTTTGGAAAAATTAGCGTATCAGAAAAAATTATGTATAATATGCAGGAGCATATATTTCAGGTCTTCTGTCTATTGCACAGAGATTTCTGATATGCTAATCCTGCTCCCATTGCATTACAACAATTAGTATTTCCACTTTCATGAATTTTAAACTTCCATTCAATCATGAACATAACAGAAAATTTATCAATATCCCAGAATAATCCAATCTCAAGGTAAGTTTTTTAATACCATTTAATATTTTTATAGTGAGTATGATCATCTGAGGTATGACTGTTTTATAGAAAGTATGACTAACAGTGATACATTTTCAAATGGCAACACTTGAACCAACCTGTCACCATGATGATCCCCCATATCCAAGAGTCCCACCAGTAACTTAGTCAAGCACTGGTCATAGCTCGACAGTCCAGCCAATTTACTGTTGCCACTGTGGTTAGCACTGTAACCTTGGCAGTGAGAGTATTCTTGATACAGCCATGCAAAGGCCAGATCTTGACGATTACGTAGATCATTAAAGATATATTCTTGGAGGTCTAGATGGAATACATAGTGAGAGAATCAAATAAATCTTCCTTTTCCAACATCACACTAATTTGTAATTTACTGCAATATGGCATGGCAAATAAACTGGCATGCCATGCAAGAGATTACATTTGAAGAGTTTTTCCAATACAGTGTCCCTGCTGGAAATACTTGGTTTTGGGTTTTGCTTTCACCAAATTCATGTTCACCGAGAGAATGGTCACCATCTGATAATGCTTTCGCTTGTTTCCATAACAAAATTTTGAAACTTCAGTGTGTTTCAAAACCATTCTGCTGTTGTTCCTCATAGACAGACCTCTGCATAAGTATATATGTTCAGTGACAAATCTGATTTAACTTTTTCCTAGCCCACATATTAATCACAAATAGAACAGGCTATTTTAAGTTTACAAAATTACCTAAACTATACCATGAAAACTCTCAAACATTTAAGACCGGGGTACTATTGAATAGTTATCTGATTTACAGCATCGCCTCTTATTTCTTGTAACTGATACATCTATACAAACTACAAGTATATGTGGTTAACTTGTATTCTTAAAAAAAAAAAAAAAAAAGGACTAAATTAATACTGAATACTCTAAATGCACTGAAACTAATTAAATACCTTTTGTGAGTCTGTAGATACAAACAGATGAACATTTATTTTTTACACACTTCTCTAACACTGTTTTGTAATGATACTGCACCAGTACAATTTTACTTTTTAGAGCAGAGTGTTCTAACAGATGCACTTCTTTATGCATATCTTCATATAAAACTTACTATTCCTGGATGACTGGCCAAATATGGTGGTGAGAGTGGCAAGGAGTTTTGTTCTATGATTTTCCACATGTCCAATAGACGCTGCCTCTGTATGAAACCATAAGCAACATGTATCAGTTGAATGTGCTTATTATTTACAATCTTCTTTGAAATCTGATATTTGACCATTGTTTGTCTAGTGAATGAGACAAATGTATGAAAATGTCACTTCCAGGTGAAATAATACGGAAAAAAGACTTCCATATTACAAGCTTCTTACATATACGATATGGCAGTTAAAATAAGCTACGTTCTCTACTTGATATTATTAGCACAAATCTTTTCCAGCTACCACTGCTTTGAAACTGCCCATTTCTGAAATTGCTCTTTTCCTCTACATTTTGTTCTTGAGGAATGGAAAGAGCATGATGTAGCTTACAAAATGCAAATGGCATAGAAAATAGTTCACAATGGAACTCATAGTCACTTTTGTCTTGCAACTGTCGGGACACTGGCTTTAAAAATGTACAATTTGCAAGAAAAAGGTGTAGCTTACTTTCTGCTTGTAGTATACGCTCCACTGCCTGATTGCTAATAGCTTCCATGGTATTGTCACCCAACTTTTTGGTAATTGTGGACAATTGGAACTGTTTGATTTTGCGTGCTGTGGGAGGCATCTGAAACAATATCAATTGAGGGTGAAATCAAACTAAATGCAAATCATTGCCAATAAAATGTAGTCATTATTTTGCCATTCTCCTTTTACAGACATTATGTAGCTCATCTTTCTGGAATGAATGGGATCCATAAAAAATGCATAAATTAACATAATAAACCAACAAACTGCTTATGAAAACTCATATTTGATAACACATTGCATTTATTGAGTTCCTTATTTTTATTTCTGCTTTACATATAAATTCTATTTCAGCGAGAGAAACCTTTGCAACTGCAATGATCAACGTAATTTATTAACAGAGAAACTTATTTTTAATTCAACAATTTGTAACATGACCACAAAAATTCTCCATCTCTTACTGGAAGTTGTGCCATCTTCGGTTTTTTTAACACAGGTTCTTGTTCTTCCGTTTTGAGACCTGGAACAGAAATGGCCTAAGTAAAAAATTCAGAATTTCTTTGTGATGCTTCAGTCATTGAATAATTCCCACAACACAATTTCAGACAAAACCTTAGTAATAAAAACAAAAAGACATTTTAAATGAAAACTAGATTTTGTGTGAACTATGGTGAACTATTTCATTTATTCAAACTTCCAAAAACTTAGAGGAAACAAGAAGCCATGAAAGAGTTTCCAATCTTCGTAAATATTTCAGATTCTAAATCCAAATTTCTATACGTATATCACTTAACTTGTTTTCGCAGCAAAGGTGACATTAAGCTTCCCATTTGCTCCAAAAGAAATGAAAAAAAAAAAATGTTCAGTAACACAAAGGGATGTTTTTCTAGGAAAATTGCAATGCTTCGTGACAATAAAATTTTGTGCTAATCACAGCACATGCATTTTAAATATAATGTAATACACTGCCTGGACTAACTCTCACAGTTGTATGCTTCATAAGGATTGTGAAGAAAATAAAACAAACATACAATACCTCTATTCTCGTGGTAATTGGTAATAACCACAACAAATCTGATCTTACCTACAACAGTCTGAATTACTTGTTTGGGTGATGATGGCTGCTCATCAGTATTTATTTCTGTCTCCTCCTTCAAGGCCTGTAAAGATTTTAAACAAGTGGACAGTATCTTCCTACACTCTCATGTGCAAATGAATTTTCTAGCTAAAGATACAGGTCCAAATGATATATTTACTATCCAGTGTTAAGTTGAACAAACAAAATAAGCAGTGAACAAACTGGGAAGGTGTCCTCCAAAGAGCCATGACATGAAACGACATTTGGCACATATGAAACTGGCTTTCAGTATTCGTGTCACATTCGTGCTTCCCATAAAAACAAACCTCACCAGGTGGAAGAGACAAATGCCCACTCTGTGGGGGGAAAGAGACATTACAACATGTTCGCTCTGGTTGCAAAGTCGGCTTGACCAGTGGAAGATATACTTGGCGGCACAACTATGTGCTTGAAGTGCTAGCAAGAACAGTTGAATCAGCACTCACAAAGTCAGAGAAATCAGATGAATCCTTGAAAAATACATTCGTCTAAGAGTCAACAAGTATTCCCACCAAGATCCCCTGCAACACTCCAGCACGTGGCAGACTGAAGGAAGCCGGCGACTGGGACATGGTAGCCGATTTGGCAGGATGGGGAGAACATCCCAAATTAATTTAGAGGTCAGGTATGAGGCCAGACATAGTGCTTAGCTCGTGGATAGTGAAGTCATACATCCCTGTGGAGCTAACTGTTCCGTATGAGACAAACATGGAGGAGCAGCACAAGTACAAGATGGCTAAGTACCAAGATCTCCTATCAAATTTGCGTAAAGCCGGAGTGAAGGCAAACATATTCGCAGCAGAAGTGGGAGCAAAGGGCTATGTTGGTTCAACAGTATATCCTCTACTGAAGAAGCTCAACTTAAGTGGCCGGAATATTAGAAGTGCCCTGCGTGAGCTAGCAACAACAGCAGAGAACTCTTCCTGTTGGATCTGGTGCAAAAGTAATGATGTGAACCCTACACCACTTGATGCCAGATGGTAGATTTAAATAGAATAAGTTATGCCATAAAAACAGTGGCATGCATAGCATAACAGTTAGAGTACTGGACCGAAAACCAAACAGCACTGGTTCAAATCCCACCAGAGTCCCTGAGGAAAAAGAAAAGGTGGGTGACGGATATCGGGAGTCATGATCCCGGTGTGGCTGGGGTTCTAGAAGATGTCAGGAAATTAAAGGCTGAAACATCTAATGAAAGAAGCCACTCTTCCTCTGAAGACCGTCACCTGTCTCGCTCCACCCGAGCACGCGAGGAGTAGTCCTACCATTGAAAAGGTGTTTAAAACTTTTTAAAAATTCATCTAATTGTTTAAAAGATAAAAGGTGTTGAACGAGATAATTATTTTACATAAATTCTTATGTAGATGAACAACTGCCATTTCTTGTATTTCAAGTTAAACATAATATTTTTTAACTGCATCAATCCAGTTTGCTACACCAGAAACAAAGCGAAGGACCAGGGCAGGTTAAACATTTTCACCCTCTCACATTTAATCCTCAGATAACAAATGATACAACTTACACAGAGACAAATACTTCAGTCACATACCTCAAAATATCCATCTGCTACAAAGAATAAATAAAAAAAAGCACAGCTCATGTAAAATAGATCAAAATCAGACACTGTCACTCACCTGCAACTGCAATTCTCCCAGCCCTTTTCCCATGCCAGCCATAGTCAGCTGTGTGGCCAGGAGGCGAGCAATATGACTGATTTGTGCCTGGGTGCCAGCTGCAGCTATAGGTGTGTAGGTGGACTGGAACAATGCTGGCATGGTGTCTGGCAACATCACCTTGAAAACAACGTAATAAATAATACTTGAGTTCAGAAGTAACTTGAAAGATTGCTGTCTTTTTTTATTCTTTTTGAACAAATCAATTTGGAGGGAAAAAATCATACATACAGGAATCAAAGCTAAGAAATAAACATATTTTTTCTATAGAAATGAATCTTTGTCAAGCTATTTACAATTCATATTTAAAAAATATTTGTCGCTTTAGAGCTGAACAAACTGACCAGTTTTTCATATAAAACTTGGCAATAAAATGAAAATATGCAAGTAGCTCAATGGCAGAATCAGTTTTTTCAAATTTTATAAAGACAATAAATTTTGCCTGCTCCAGTATGGTGACTCACCATACTAAGTAAGACCAAATCCGCAACATTCTGAGGTGTCAATCGAGGCATTATATCATCAGCTGTAACATCTATTGCCGTCTTGCTCTGACCAGGTTCCAGTTTGGGTTTTTTGCCTCTGTCCACCCAGGGAGTCATCCCATCATCCTCATCATCAATCTAGACATAAACACATTCAGAGGGCTTCATTCTTCCCTGCCATATAAATTTAATACCATAGTGGATATAGAAGAAATCTTTCCAAAAACTATGTCATTCTCAATTTTTCAGACACAAGTAATTCAAACTTTTCTTAAGCTAACGCCTCTGTACCACAGTGAAAATCTACAGGTTGCTTTTTGAATTTACTATTCCATTTCATTAACTGTGCACTGAAGTCATGTTATGCTTTTGGTATGTAATTTTGTATATATAAATAATATGTCAGCAAATATTATAACAGTTTATATTGTCAAACAGTTGAGTTATCAGTTGCCATGCACATTGAAAACATTCAGCCATAATAATATAATCATTTCTCTATGAACATTGATGATCACATGAATTCTGCTGCTTGGAATCACATCATGAGCAAAAAATATTGAAATAATACAATGAACTCAATCCATTGACTGAAAATTTGTCATGGTTATTCACCTCCACTCTAGATTTCTTGCTTGAACTACTTGAGCTGACTTCTGGGGCTGCCTTTCTCTTGCGATTCTCGATGTCTTTGGGTGTGTTCTTGGCAATCTGTAAATATTTCAAGGCTTTCAGAATACATAGTGTGTAACTGACACATGCCATATAATGATAGGCTATTACAGTAAAAAAAGAATGGTCCATAATTTTTCACAGAGGGAATTTCACGATGGACCTCTAAATTGTGTTGATATTTTTTTTTTGTTCCATTCAATGACCATCATAACCCTTTACCTCTGACTGACTAGCTCCAAGATCTGTCAACAAAGTTGAAATTTGTGGAATAAAGTCAACAGATGCTGGATGTTTGAGTAAGCTCATCATTTGCGTCTTCAGATTTTTGCGGACACTGCTGACTTGAGACTTGGCAAGCGTAGGTGGGAGATTCACTGAAGAAAGACAAGAGAATATCACATGCTGAAAAAACTAGCAGAAGCATTATAATAAATCTAGCGAGTCTAACTTCAAGTCCTACACACTATTTCACTTGAGGTAAAATGTTCGCTTTGAAGTACTGCGAAAACGCTTAGTTTGGGATTTAACTTACCATGAAGGGCTTCAAAACTCTGGACTACTTGATCAAAGAACTGCGGTCTTTGTTTGGCAATGTTGGACAAGGCATTCATCACTGTCATCAAGTTTATACTGCAAAAGAAAAATCCAATTTAACAATGGTTTGCTTCAAAGGTGATCCATTGATAATCTATACAAATGTGTTATAAATGCCTACAGTCTTCTTCACGGAGCATATCCGTTACGGTTTTGTTAAGCTTTTCAACCTATCATGGTGGTTATCTCAGCTGTACAAAAATGCACAAGAATATAAGTTTGTGAGCTCAACATGCTCTGTCAATTTGTATCAATATTCTTGGTCAATAACCTCTTAAAATGAGCAAAATATCTGAAATACAGTCCCAGTAAATCATGATGAACAGCATGCTTCATGTTCTTCAAGTGCTAAGTACTGAGAAACATGATGTGACCTTCTCTACTTTACCTGGATATGTGTGGTGAACTTTGAAACTGCAATAAGCTGTTAAAAGCTTTCACTCCTTCCTCCTCCAACTGGTCAATCTTCACAATGTCATTCGATTCCGGTACTTGTTCTAAGGACATATCATCTTTCTTGTTTGCATCAGAGTCCTGGAATAGGTGCAAAAAAAAAAGTTAAATTCAGTGACTAACATGGATATTCTAAACAACAAAAATTTATTTCAAGCTTGCATAACTGTTTAAAAGACTTCTGAAAAAATTTTTAATTCATTTGTAAACAATCATTTCCCCCATAATCTTATAATGGAAAAAATACAAGAGCAACGTATACAAAGCCATTTGTTCTTCCTCTAAATATTGGTTGGTAAAATATTTGCACCTGAATCTCTTAACAGTGCACTGCTTTCCCGGCAGATCTACATCTTAGTATATACTATGAAGTGTTTTCATATTATGCTGATCCATAAAAATAAGATACATAAAAAATACTATTATCTTTATTTGCAACTTTATCTTGTGGAGTATACATTCTCTTCAATCAGCTCTATCTTCTGGATTAAAGGATTCACAAACGAGTCACTGGTTGATCACTATA
>JBCEWB010158043.1:0-10518 GCA_039654565.1 Peronia peronii
GTCATTTCAAAAGTAAATGACGAAATTTGATTTCTTCTGTTGCGTAGTACTCAGAAGACATAAAATCAAATAACTGGTTAACTCAGAAGTTGACTGAGAAATAAATTAACATTAGAGTGCTTTTCAAAGTTGGTTAATGTTCAAGCAAGGGAAAATTTTGAGGCTGGCCATAATTTTAAAAAATCATTAAAAAAAACATCCTCGATATATCAAAATAAAAAGTAGCCAGCTGTTTGTGCATATGAATGGAGGTAAAGTGTATCACATTTCAAGGCTGTAAGTGCAATAATAAGAAAGCAATAATAAGAAAATAGTGTCGTATTTGTCAGAAAAAAGTAATTTTTAAAAAATGAAGCTTAAAAAATTTTAAGAAGGGTAGAGTACTTCAAGACCATATTTTAGCCATTTACAGATGTTTATTCAATATAAACGGTATATTTTCCAATTGTACAATGATTATAGCATCTTTTAAGAATAAATGAAAACATGTCATTTTTTGCCCAAATTGATGATTTTCTACCTGCGAGCCCCCTTAATCAGTATGATTCAAAGTGCCATGCCAAAATCACTATGAACTTACAATTTTCAATTCAAATTCCTTATTATTATGTGTCTTTTACCTTCATCTGTAGGTTCATTGGACATCACATGGTAGAATGTATCTAACGTGTACCCAATAATCTCTGCGTCATTTCTGGTATATTAAAAAAAATAATAATAAAATTAAATGATATATCATAAAATGATTCATTAGCGGTGTTATCCGTATTTTTCAAACAAACTTAATTTGAAATAAGAGATATTTATGTGGAAACTTTCAAAGACTTGACCTTAACTCTAATACGAAGAATTAGAATACTTAAAAGAGCACAACTGCAAATATTATCATACTCATGGAATATGCTCATTATTGGTGTTGTCAACTCAAAATCATCTTTTAATTTAATTTACTGACTAGGAATGTTTTTCTGTGTCTGAGTGTTGTAGACAATCTGTCATAATCGACATATTTCTACTGAAGTTTAAATTACCTGTCTTGTTCAAGTACATTCAGCAAAATGTCCATAGCCTGTGTTCCAACCTCTAACCTAAATTTCTAAGGAAAGTATAATGATTTATCAGATATTAATCTCACAAAACCACATGCCTCCCCACCCCCATCTCTTTGCTACTCAAGACAACAAAATGAATTTGTACATATTTATGGAAGTAATAAAAGAAAAAAAAGAATTTTGAATATGCAGTCCCTTGAAGTAAATGTGAATGTACATCAACCACTGTCTGAACAGTTAAGTATGTCATATTAACCTACTTCACTATTATTAGGGTAATACCAATCAATAAGTTTTAATGGAAAGCTGGATGACTTAATCAAATATACACTCTTGATAATTACAAGCCATTGCACTGTATTTTCTGCAGATATTTTTCTTTCTCTCAATAAACATATAAAACCAGAGATGTTTTCTGCAGACTCGTTTAATTAAATCAACCTATAAATGTCAGATGTTACACTTAAGTTAGAGTATAGATTATATATGTCTTGCTTCCAGGGCAAATGAATCGGAAGTCGTGCCAGGTGATTATGAGTTACAGCCATTTTTAACTACTTTCCGACTCAGATATCAAATTTTTTATTTTTGTCACAAAACGAAGACTTAACCTTTTTTTTACCTGGGGAAAAAAAAAAAGAAAGAAAAATTTGATATCTAAGTCGGAAAATAGTTAAAAACGGCCATAACTCATAATCTCCCAGCGGAAATTCCAACTCATTTGCCCCAGGCGCAAGACATATTAATCATTCAGTATAATCAATCTCTATTTAATTTCTACTGTAACAAAATTTTACAATTTACCTTAGACAATGATTTTAAGGCTCTAACAGCATCCCGGCGATCATCAAGAAGAGTTGATGATACTACTCGCTCACACAGCCGCTCAACCTGCATAATAAAGACACAGACATGCTGTATCAGAGATACAAACAGATAAAAACAAAACTATATCAACATTGTTTACCAAAACTACTATTACACTATCAATTTACAACTGTCTGTATTGGTAATACATGTATAAATAAATTTTGACATGAATTTTTAAAAGTATGTAATCTTTGCATTAAATGAACCAAAACTGATAGTGCAAATGCATTCATTTTTTTTTCTCATCCTCAAAAATAATACTTTTTCTCTCATTCTTGTGCTACATATTGCAACATTTGTACATCATATATTTCACATCATTCATCAATATGAGAAAAGAAACAAAAGCTGACAATTTTCACACTGGAGTGCCATGATCATTATATTGATCTCGTAAACATCATGGCATTACAGATCAATCAATATACCATGATAATCTTTCTCATCATAATGATTTCACTTTTGGGGATACAAACATTATAATCACCTGATAAAATTAAGAAAATATATCCTGAAAATCAATTTGCAGTTTTGAGTGTATGTCTTGTTTCCACTGCAGTTTCCCTTTATTGGTAAATTTTATGATTTAATTAAACAAAAGTCAAGGGAAAACAGTGAAAATGCAGGATTGAATGGCAGACATGGAAAACAGGAAACCAGATATTATACATATGAAATACAACAGTGTACTTCCTCTTTCTGGAACTGAGAAGCAGCCCACATGACTAGTCATTTCCCCTAATTAATCTGTCACAGACCAACAGTGAGTACAGTCAAGTCCCTCAAATCGAACTCTGATTGTCCGAATTTCTGATAATTCGAATAAAAATGAAACAATAGATTTTTTTTTCCTCTTTGCATCTGTTAAATACCTCTCGCATAACTAGAAGGCATCACCACAAGTTTCCTTTAACTCAAACTCGTCAGCACCGCCACAAAGGTAAAAACTGGCTTTTGTCCTCTCCGTGTGGTTTCCACCCAACGCGAGAAAACAAAAGACTCAGCACCATGGATGGGGGAAGAGGGATTTGACAATGAATTTACATATACAGTGGTCTCCGCCTAACAGCCCGGTCCGCCTAAGAATCAGTCTCTGCTGTGAAACGAAATTTTATCTCTAAAATTTACCCCTCTAAGAACCTGCTCCAAATAAAAAATCCGCCTAAGCGCCCGGTGTTGGGCCAAGACACATGAGTACTTATGCTGTAATTTCACATCATACTGCCCACTTGAGAGAAAGGCACAGTACTAGATGTGCAGTAAAATGAGGACTGGGATGGAGGGAACAGGTAGTCAAAGGAAAAAGGAGTGGACATGATGGTTGATGTATGACTGCATGATCAGGCCACACTGTGGACTAACCCATAAGCATTTCTTTGTTTGACAACACATGAAACAGCACTTGTGATTGGCTCTGTGGATAAGCAGGAGTAAGTTTAGCCTCCTGACTGGTCAGCTGTTTTGCTACTTTGGTTGGTCTGGGTAACTGTAAACACTTTGAGTCACTCGTGGTGCGTGCGATTGTCCTTGGGACAGCATAGCAAAACCAGTATGTTTTCATTCAACAATACTACCAGTACGCGGTATGTGAAAATTCACTGGACGTTTAAGGGCTGGGCATTATTGATTATTGATGTAATTATACGCTAAGAAAGGTCAGGAATAGTTAGATCTAATTACAACACACACACACACACAGGGAAGAAAGCTGTACTTATTCATACAGATAAACCTTTAACTAACGGTAACGACTCACTAATCATAGTAATGAAGACAATTTGTGGTCAGACGGGTTGCGTAACTTTTCAATCCGCCTAAGAACCCGTCTACCCAAGAGTCCACTTTTTTTGTCTCCCAGAAACCGGGTTCTTAGGCAGAGACCCCACGCCACGTGCAGCTCAAGTAGGCCTTATGACGTGTTCAGCAGGGGTGACATGAAGGTGAACAGCATACAGGAGCCAGTGCTGCCGATCAAATTGATCGATAATCAAGCATCCCGGCAGATACATTTACTACACATGCACATGTAACAGACTGTGTGGTAAATGTATTACCAAGTCTGTCGGCAACACTATAATAGAGCGCTGAGCCTGTGTTGTGATCACTGTCTTGGTTCTAGTAGCATCATGATGGGATAAGCCAGATTCTACATCGTGCTTGCTTTTTTTTTTTTTTCACTTGTGGTTAACTTGCTTTATACAGAGACCCTCACAGACTATGTGATGGCTTCCTCTAACCGTTTTCAGAGTTAAAACTTTATCAACAGCCCTTTCCAGAGCTAACACCTACTCAACAGCCCTTTTCAGGACTAAAACTTGATTAATACATGTCCTCTTTTTCAGGGCTAAAACCTAGGCCTACTCATCAATAGTTCTTTTCAGGGCTAAAACTACATGTAAACAAACAGTCTTTTGCAGGACTAAACACTAAAACACCATTCTGCCTCTACTTTTCGTTATTTTTACTTTGCTTTCAAGGCAGCCCTTATTGGGGCTGTCAATCCGACTAAACCTGTGGGATGAATTTAAGATGAGGCCATGTTCGGAAGCCATAGCGCAATTTCTTTACAAAGGGAAATTTGTCTGCAATAAAATAATTAACCTGTAAAATGCGCCAGTGTGTATATATACAACAGGTAGCCTGCTTGCAGATCCTACGGATCCTGCAAGCCACGGATACATTTGGTCCTTCACCACTTCGACGGGAATTGTGAAACCCAAATTTATTCGGTCCTGAATGTGGTGAGATTCTTCTCACTTCGTCGCTTAAACTTACAGGCTAAGGCCCACGGCTTTATCAAATCATTGCTATGGCTAAGTGCAGTTGGCAATGGGTATCCTAATCTGTCAGTTTCGAGATTATTGCTGTCAAGAAGCAACAAATGCTAATGTCAAGAGAGATAATGGACATGCGGTCCGAATGAACGAAGATCAAAATGCCATACTGGCCTATTCAACTTCCCTACATCAACGACAAAGGTTGCACGGGAGGAGATCTTGTAAGTATGTGTGATATCCCTTACCTAATATGAAATAATAGTGGTCAGGGCAGCGTTTTGTTATTAAGTTATTAATAGTACATGTATCTACAGGGGTACTCTCATGGTCATAAAAATAAAAATGGCAAAACGCAGCCCCCTATAATGTAATAAGAGATAACAATGGACAGCATTTTGTCAGATCAACCTCTTATCAATGTATCACTCCAGATGGTAAACCACTGACCAGAGTAGAATGTTCCAGATAGCGTGGGAAACACTCCGACTCCTGGATGATTTGGTCCAATCAGAGCACTAGGACTTTTTTAGAACTGCAATGATGAATCGTTGTTCATGGATGAATCTATGTGAGTAGGGGTGACAGCTTGTATTACTCCTCAGAAATCCATCATTTTGCTTGATTTGGGCATATCTTTACCCCTCCGCCTTTACAAAATAGTTGATTCCAAATAGTCATGCTTAAGTTACCGAGGGTCAGCGTGCCCATGTGCTGATGACTAATTACAGGGTTGTCCAAGGCTAAAAAAAAAAGGCCAAGACTTATTGTGTTTGTTTATGTGAACTCTGACCTGCACTTATGTCATCATAGATTCACTAAGATTACTTATACATTGACCACAACAGACCTCACCATAACCCCAGTGGCAACCTGCGCCGCTCAGCAGGACGAGTGCCCTGGCAAGTAGCACCCAGCCGCGTACATCGAGTGCTGCTCTTCGCACGAGACGCTCACAAGTCTATAGTTAAATAATGCCTCATTAGTCACTTGAGAATTGCCTCCCTTGTTAAAACTGGGCGGCCCCAGCAAATTCGAATTAAGCCGACTCGACTGTATAAGTTAAAGCTGTCCGTTGGCATCAGTTAGTTTAAAAGGGCTCGTTGTAAAAAAATCACTTTTTTAACCTTTTCCGTAAGCCTGGGGTATGTGTCACCCCAGGCAGCACAAAAATGACCACAGCATCTTTGAACAAAGCAATTCCATTTCAAAACTCTACCTATTCTTTTATTGTCCACTTTTATCTTATATCTGCTAATAAAAGAGCTTGAAAAGAAAATTGTTGATTTTATACAATTTTTTTATTGACATGCCTTGAAAAGAAAAAGTCTGCAAGAAGGTGGCGTCTGATACCCCATGACATGTATAGAGCGGGAGACAGCAGGACCCCTGTTTCGTAGCAGGGTGGTTTGTTTTGCCCCATGACAAGATAACAGTCGGGGAAAGCCGAACATCCGATCCGTAATGAGGGGTATACGTTACCCTGGCCGGCACTTATGCCTGATTGGCTTTTTGCCTGTGGAACCTGGTGCTTTGTGTTCCCTTTGTTTTGATTTTGGCCCAATTTTGTCAAACTGCTGACTGAATATTTCAGGGGTAAGTTTTTGTCATTATGTACATATGAAAATGTGTTGCAGACCTAACGATTGAATTATTCTGTAGTTCTTATTGGATTCATTACTTAAAAATAGATGTTTGAAAAAGTTTACCTGGTTGCCAGGAAAACGTCACTGGTTACTCATCATTGTGTCAAGCGATTGCTTGTAGTGCAATTTTGGAACAGCCAGCAGTATCAAATAGGGAAGTGATTAGATTAGTGGAATACCATAAATATAATGAAAATCGATCGGGTTTCATTAAGTTAGTGATATTCCACTGAAATAATGATTTCAACCGCCACCATGTCCGGTAGAGTTCTAATCCTCACTAGACCTATATGATTCAGATCAGCGTATTGTTATTTTGAGGGAGATACCTAAACAAAATTTTAGAACTTGATTCTGGACCAAAATTTTACGAATTTTAGTATCTGTGACCTTGTCACGAACTTTCTTTCTGGATGTTGAATGGGTGTTAGACGTGACGCTATAAGTGGTGATCAGGCGGTGAATGCGGATGAGACACACACAATGATGGAGAAACAACAACAGGAATCCTCACGCCGAAATGATGCAGAATTTATTACAGGTGCTTGATATCAATACAAACTTCAGGGCAGCTGTCTAGCTCCGATGCACACAGTTCTTACTGCATTCCACTTCTCTCACTACAGTACACTTGTCCTCTCTTGCAGTACACTTGTCCTCTCTGCAGTACACTTGTCCTCTCTTCCCGCTCTCCGACCAAGCCCTCATATATATACTAGCCCAACCCGAACTACTTGAACTGTGTCGAATGTGCCGGCACCAGCACACGTGATATATCTCATACACACGAGATCTGACCAGACTCGTGTAGAGCCTTCCCGAAGCTCCACGGTAACCGCGATCTTCGTTGCGCACCACACACTTGCATAGGCCCAGCATACAATTACGATCAACTGAACATCGCTACAACACACTCGCGTATACCCCGCAAGCACTATCATGATTCGTTACAAACCTTTATGTTGAATAGAGTGGTAGGCTATTCCATTAAATTAAAATGAAAGTTGGTCAGTTTAGTGATATTCCACTAATCTAATGCTTATCATTAAATAAATCGCTGCGAGCGACTTTAGTTGTTACTGACTAGTTCCTCATGAGTGGCCATATCTCAACCTAGAGGTTCTTGGTTCGATCCCCCCACAATACTTGCACAATACTTTCCAAGAGGTAATCTACATATATCACCCTGACTGATAGACCCAGTATCAGTGTGCAATCATCTTTTTGCTGGTAACTGCAATGAAGTCCTTGGGGGAAAAAACAGTGCTCTTTCTTTTTCAGCTAAAATGGCTACAGGTGGACAAAACACCTTGGACTTGTATGGAGATGGTGACAGCTATGAGCACCTTGATGAAGAATTTGAAACAAGTTCGGAGGAGGAAATATTCGCAAGTTATATGGAAGATGATGTTGAATGGGAACCAAGTGATAATGCTGCAACTGACACTGACAACGAGGAGGAGTTAGGTGCAGATTTTGTGGCTGTGGGCTACACTGACCTACAACCTGCATTTTCAAACCCGGACTATGACTTCGCTCACGACTGCCGCCAGCGCTAGCCAACCAACACCGGAACCAGAGGCTGGGGGTGAGCAAACAGGGGTGTACAAATCCAAAAATGGAAAGTGGAGCTGGAGCAAACAGCCACCACCCAAGATCAAAATGCCAAATCGGAACATCTTAAGAATCCCAAAGGAAAGGACGCCGGGCACCACCTCAGTTCGCTTTCCAGTGGAAGTGTTCCTGTTGTTTGTGAATGAGAACATCATACAAACAATTGTGAAATTCACAAACATGGAGGGCAAACGAATGCGAGGAGAAATGTGGCAAAACACAGATGAAACCGAAATCTTAGCCCTCATCGGATGTCTGCTTTACTTGGGAGCCTATGGACACAATCATACGGATGCTAAGATCCTCCTCAATGCAATGGAAGGCAATGCTCTCACCAGATCATGTTTTTCTCTAAATAGATGGTTTGCTCTTCTCGCTCACCTAAGATTCCATGACAAGGGAACAAGAAATCGTCGTTGACAATTGAACTTGTTCGCCCCAATACGAGAAGTCTGGGATGTGTTTGAAACCAACTTGGCGAGGTACTATATACCGGGAGAGGCATTGACAGTGGATGAGCAACTGGTGCCATTCCGCAGGAGGTGCAGTTTCCTTCAATACATGCCGTCAAAGCCAGACAAGTACGGCATGAAAGTTTTCTGGGTATGTGATGCTGCCAATGCTTACCCTTTGAACAGCATCCCTTACCTTGGAGAGAACTCAGAAAGAGACACTAGCATGTCACTTGGAGCCTCAGTTGTCATGACCCTGACTAAGAGGTTTTGTATGTCTGGAAGAAATGTCACGTGTGACAACTTTTTTACAGACATCAACCTTGCCGACCGTCTTGCGAGACGAAAACTCATGCTGGTTGGAACAGTAAAAAGAAACAAAGCATTGCTACCAGCTGAGTTAAAAAACATGCAAGCTCTCCTGCTTAATCTGTCAATATTCGCCTTCAAAGATGGAAGACACTTGTGAGCTACCAATCTAAAGGGAAAAAAAAAACATCATCCTGCTCAGCACAATGCACGATGATGACTCAATTGCAAGAGGGTCCTCTTCAGAAACCAGAGATGGTGTTGTACTATAACAAGACAAAGGGAGGAGTGGACACTCTGGTCAAGATGGCACATGCCTTTACAACCAAGAGGAAGACCCGCCGCTGGCCGATGGTTATATTCTATAACATTTTAGATGTTCGCTCCATTGCTGCAAAAGTTGTGTGGACCATGAAATTTCCACACAACCCTCTCTCACAACCAAACAACAGGCAGCAGTTTTTGATTGCTGTCAGCAAAGCTCTGATGCTCCCTCAAATGAAAAGAAGGTACACATCACCCAACCTGTCGATCTTCTTGAAGCAACAGATCCAGATGTCTGTCCAGCTCACTGAGCCACCAACTTCCAAACAGCCATCCACATCAGCTGAGCCTACACCCAAGAAGTTCCGCAGATGCATGACCCGTCCACGAAAGACTGACAGAAAAACCCAACACACTTGCAGATTCTGTTACAGACCAGTCTGCAGAGAGCACACAGTCGTCGGTTGTATGTTCTGTGGCGACACTATCCGGGGTAAGCTTTCTCCACGCAGTGGCCGCTTTCATGCTCAAATGCATAACAATTTGTTTCCCATTCATCCATTTACCACTCAATAGGCCATCAATCGCATTTTACTTATTTTCTTTCACATCTACCTTGCCACCAACTCCAGCCATGTCATCATCATTCAACACTTTCATCATGATCACAAACTTCCAGCTCACAAAGTTAATGATAATGATAAAGACTGCATTTACATATACAGGGCTTTCCCTCTTTCGAGCTTTTTTCCAAGTATTTACAGAATAGCTATGACAGGGATTCGAACCCGGTACCTGTTGGTAAGTAGTCCAACACCGTGAGCAGTGAGCTACGCCGCCACAAAAAGTTGTCTTTCATTTGCAGAGTACAACGACTGTCTTCTTTGTAAAAGCCCATACATGCCATCAGCTCAAGTGGAGCTGACGTGAAAACCACAGACAATACCGATTGCTGTTTGCGCCTGGGGTATAGAATACCCCCACCTTGCAAACTATCAACCATTTTTTTTCTCTCTCTCTGGAAGTCATGGGGCATACAAACCATCACCTTACTCAAGCATGGTAAAACAGCGGCTTACGGAAAAGGTTAAAAATATTAGTTAAAAATGAAGCAATTAATGCTGGTTTTAATGTCATACAAGTTAAGAAATGATGACTGACATGAGAAAACATTATAAGAACGCACAGTTGTCATAGAAATGGTGGCCATCATGGATTTTACATCAAAATTTACATGTCATTTTATTTTCTCAACCATTTCAAAAAGTAAAGGACAAAATTTGCTTTTTTCTGTTGCATTGTACTCAGAAGATATTAAATCAAATGGCTGTCTAGTCCAGGTGTTGACCGAGCAATAAATTAATCTTACAATGCCTTTCAAAGCTGGCTAATATTTATGCACTTGAAAATTCTGCTAGTGGCCCTCATTTTAACTCTAGAACTGTGACCCAGCTTCAGGGCTGCAACGCCCTGCGGCGCGCCTTGCCGGCTTGTCAATCTGCATCGCCGGCGCCACCGCTTAAACTTCAGGGTGTTT
>JBCEWB010158054.1:0-10518 GCA_039654565.1 Peronia peronii
AGGCATATTTCGTGTGTGGCTGTTCAACATTTTGGTCCTGCTGTAAAGCGCTTCGAGCCCTCCAGGGGTGAGGCGCTGTATAAATGCCCTTTATTATTATTATTATTACTTTAGCTTAACATGTACTTCAACGGGAGGAAGGAAGTAATTATAACCGTGTCATTGAGATAAAGAAAACACCAGCCTTTCATGGAAACAGAATAGACTCGGGAAGATTTGTGACATTTTTGTCTACACACGTTATTGTGGATATATCCCGCATGCCCACTGTGTCTCATCAATTGTGAATGGAATTTCCTTTTGATAACAAATACGGTTAATCTTGTCTCATTTTATTCTTCTTAGGGTCTATGATCTTATCTTATTTTAGTTTTTCTTATATTATCTTACCTTAGCTAACCTTGCCTAAGTGTAGTTTGCCCTTCATTTTCACGGGTCTCACAATAACACGAACTGCGGTTGAAGCCTTGCACTTGAAATTTTGACCGTAAATCTCGCACTGATTTTTTTTTTCGTGTTTCGTTTGGTTTCTTTTTTTTTTTTTTTTTAAATTAGACTCTCATAACGGACGTCGCGCGATTTTTCATTCATGGTCTTTACTTAAACCTCCTCATAATTATAACGCCGAGAGTGTTAAAAATGCAAAATCCGCAGAGCGGAATGTGACGGTGATTACGTACAATTGTTTCACTCCTACTCGGGGAAGGATGAGCTTTGTTAAATTTTGTGACATAGACAAAGTTATTTTTCTAACTCATTTTCGGAGAAAATGCAAACTTTGCATGCTGTCCTGTATTACTCATGTGATTATCTCTTCCAAATGAGTAATCCCCTTCTAGACTCAACAAGACATGGCTTCATACGATCTGCTCTCCATTTTTTTTTTTTGAAAACAAAAATTAGAGACTGCACGTAGACGTGCTTCGATTGTGGAGGGACTTGAATGAATGAACTTGAAAACAACAAAAACACGGTGTGCAAAATGGGTTTCTCACTTTGAGAAGAAAACAAAGTATTTTCCTTAAAAATAATAATATACATTCCATTTACGTAATTTCAGAGACTGGAATGGCATGGCGTTATTGTAATTTTCGTTCACAAATTCCAATGCTGTACTGGTTTCAGAACAAAGTGACAGGTTAGAAAGTTTGTTAACTTGTGATTTTTTAACTGAGATATATGTGCTATGTCTGTCTTCCATAATCTGTAAAACTAGGAATTTCTTTTTCCTCTCTCTTGTTTTTCATTTTCTTCCCAACGTTTTGCCTTATTTGTTCTTTTGAATGATGCTGTCTTTCCCTGTAATTGTGTGTTTGATCATGTGTGTGACTGTTCATTAATGTCCCTGACTGTTTACCTGTCCAGCATTGTCTTATTAGGGATAAGAAATACATGATTGAGAATGATATTTTAGAAGATAGAGAGATAGATTGTTTAGTTGGTGGGTTGATTGATTGATTGATTGATTGATTGATTGATTAAGTGAGAGGTAGGAAGGTAGGTAGGTAGACAGGTAGACAGGCAGGTAGGGCGGTAGATAGATAGGTATAGGCAGGTAGGAAAGTAGGTAACCAGGTAGGTAGGTAGGTAGATATATAGGCAGGTAGGTAGATAGATAGATAGATAGAGAGAGAGAGAGAGAGAGAGAAAGAAGAATGTGATTGAATTATGACTTTAATTTGACTGCTTCTTCTATCCTTGAAGAAAAAAAGATTGATAACAATTACCATTACAGTAACCAAAACAGAGCAAAACTCTTACAAAGCGTGTCAGTATTATACACTCAAATTGCAAGCAGACTGAGGAAACCTCATGGTTGTGGAGTTGGAAAACTGATCAGTTGATCATATTTTAGCCAACAGGAGATTTTTTGTAATGTCTCATACGTCCCGATAGCTATCAGATAGGAAAGAGTCTGTGTAAATCAGGGAACGGTTGGGTTTAATGTAAGGGTGAAATGAGAGTTCCGTGTTATTTCTTCGTTGTTTTGATCTCTACACTGTTTGTACGTTTTGATTAATGAATCCCTCCTCCACCGCCCCTCTCAAATACAAAATAATAAAGAAAGAAAGAAAGAAAGAAATATTAAGTAAATAATGAAATGTGAAATGAATAAATAAATAATAAATAAATAAATAAACAAACAAATAAATAAGTAAATAAAGAATGAACTAATAAAAAAATACATATATAAAGAAAGACAAATGTGATAAATCGGCAGATGTGTGCGATTTGTCTGCGTAAACTGAGAGGCGGTGTTGTGTTTTCGCTTATAACCGTAATAAGAACAATAGGTCGTCTTGACATAAGTGTCATGTTTTATTGTCGGCCCGCTGTGCCGAGAAGTTTCCACTGCAACCCATGAATTGAAGGATGTAGGATTCCGGTGTTTTTAACCCTCCCCCTCCTTGAAAAAACAAAAAGTGAGGCGAGATTAATCTTAACACTTAGCGTGCCAAGAAGTGAAACATTGCAATGCAAGATCATGGGAGAGACTGCGCTTGCACGATGACATTCATATTGCACCTCGGTAAATCTGGAGTTTTTTAGCTGTGAATAAGAAACATGAACTGTCATTGGCAATGATTTCTGTGAATGGTGAATGTCCCACATAGTTCAAGTTTATCGTAGAATTAGAATGTATGCTAAGCAAAGCCAGAAAAAAAAATGTGGCAGAAGAAAACAACAACAACAACAACAACAACAACAACAACAACAACAACAACAACAACAACAACAACAACATCAACAGCAACAGCAGCAACAACAACTAACAACAACAACAACAACAGCCGCCGCCGCCGCCGCCACCACCACCACCACCATCACCACCACCACCACCACCACCACCACCACTACCACCACCACAACAACAACAACAACAAACAACAGACAACAAACAAACAGCAAAATTCAAAACAAGAAACACTCCTGGTATGCCAGTGTTTGAACAAAACGCATACATATTAAAAGCGAAAGAAAGACGAATACTCCCTTACTACCGCGTATTTCTTACAGATGTACATCTCTGTTCAAAAATGTGTGTGAAATTGTGAACTCCCGGCCGGCTTTATGTTCACAGTAATATTCCATTTTAATTTCCTTTTCTGTTCTTTAATGGTGGAAGTTTTATTAGTATACACAGATTTATGCACACATATTTATATACATCATTTGATATAATTATTTTAGTTTCTTGGACCATGCCGGGCAGAATGGAGTCATAATCGCGCTTATGTACCGTAAAATCCCAACAGAAATAAACAAGTAGAAGTTAGTTGTTGCCTTTCAGTCCTGAGGCAATAGGATTATCTCGGCTTTAAGTGGCTGCCTGTTTTTTGCGGAGAATTTTTGTGGGTAGAAATTTGGAATTTGGAAATTTTGCCCGGACAGCGGCACCCCGCCTACTCTCCATGGATTTTGAACTGCCAAGGGGTCTTTAACGTGCGAAACGTATACACTGGACCTCCGAAATATATTCGCCCTTATCCGAGAAGGCTAGACGTCGGGCTTTCCTACTCAGAGGAAGCCAGAGGACCATTAAGTCAATGAAAAATGCGGGTTTTCGATCTTCGTGTCCTTCCGGCCCCCAGTGGAGGACCCACGACTCGATCCCGGCATGTTTTCCCCATGAAGCATACGCCAAACCACATAGCCACGGTGACCCCACCAAGCAAAAGCAACTTACGCAAAATGTGATAAGCGGGTGTTTGCCAGATTGGACCCTTGATACTATTAGAGTTAACTCTTCAACTGCTAAGATCCTGTTATTAATACCTTGCCGTCCTTCCTGTCAGACGGGAATTAGAGATCGTCATACATTTTTAATGCAACAAGCTGGTGTCATACGTAAATGTATGTTGTCGTGACTGAATATTTCCTTTAAGTTTATTAAAAAATTAAATTACTTACTTACGTAGGGCGGCCTTAACCGAACATTCGGTGACTTTACCACACTTTTCCATGTTTCAAATTGGACTCTCAAAATTCTAATGTTTATGGATCCGGCAGTTGAAGGGTTAAGAGAGAAAATCATGTAGTTGGTGTTGATGGTACCGGTAGCCTCTGGAGAGAAAATAAATTTGGCATCGGTTTCCACCGTCTAAGTAGTTTGGGTTTATGATTTTCTGTAAGATTTTTTTTCCTCCTTTCTCTGCTGGAGAACTGTCTAGCCAATCAAGTTTCACTTGAAGGAGTTATTGGCACCTACAGGGGAATTGGTCCCCTGCGGAGCACCCAGTCTGTCTGAGGAAGAAGTTGAGAAGCGTCTACGCCCTGTCTAACGTGGGGGTGTGAGCGACGTCATTTGAGAATTTACCGTCTGATCAGTGATCTAGGACAATTACAAATGTAGGTATTTACGGGGGAGTGGGGGGGGGGGGGGGGGTGATAAACAGGTTCAAAGAGAAAGGGCTAGATATAGATAGATAGATAGATAGATAGATAGATAGATAGATAGATAGATAGATAGATAGATAGGTAGGTAGATAGGTACCTAGGTAAGTAGGTAGGTATGCATACATATACAGATCTTTTTTTTTTTTTTTTTATGTTATCCTGCTCAAGTTTTTGCATCGCTGTTTCCATACATTGTAAGAACCAATTACAGCACTTGTGGTACACAATTGAGCTAGGTATGTAATTCTGTGTTGTTTAGCTTTAATTTTTTTTAGGCCAGGGACAAACCTTTTATGTACATTTCCTAAGTAGTACATATACATATCAATATACATACACACACACGCACATATATATATAGAGAGAGAGAGAGAGAGAAAGAAAGAGAGAGAGGCAGTAGGCAGACAGATAGACAGAAAATGTGAAGTTATAGAGAAACCTTTTGTTCTCAAAAGAACGTTACTTTTCTAGTTTCGTTGATGATACATAATATACATGTGGCGCCCATTGACTTTCATATGCAGATAGATTAGACCAGCATCAGTGCCAGGCAGACTAACAAAGAACTCTTTGAGTGGATAAGCGTATCGCCGATGGAAAACATGAATGTCTGTAACGTTTACCAAATCTCAGCTGAAGGTGTTGTTGCTCCCACAGGAAAACTGGCCCCTGTAGAACCACCACTGTCTGGGGGGGGGGGGGGGGGGGGGGAGGGGGCGAAGATGTTCGCCTAGTTTGAATTATGGGGATGATTGGCCAGAGATTTTCTTCTCTGAACATCTCCTGACGTGTGAATGCGACACCACTGGAGAATGAACTCTGTCAATGTGAACAGTGTTTGCAAAACAAGGAGCCATGTCACCATCAGCCAAATGAATCCTCTTTGCCAAGCACAAGAAGTATAAGACAAAGCTTATAACACAGGAGTTATCCTTTTCTCTTGTGTGAAAAATGAGTAACAGAAAATTGTGAAAAAATTTCATCATCATCCTGTGTCATCTTTTTCGAGGTTGACGTGAAATGACTCGACATCTCTCTCTATCCTCCACTCTTTTTTAGTGCATTCCTCTGTAGATAGATTCGTCCAGTCCTTGATGTGGTCCGTCCACATTCTTCGCTGTCTTCCTCTCGCTCGTTTTCCCTCGATCTCCCCTTCCAGTATATCCTTACAGATGGTATTGTGTCGTTTGATGTGACCAAAATATTGTAATTTCCTTTTTGGAATTGTTGTCAGAAGTGCAGGGTTGACTTTTAACATAATACAAACATCCTTGTCGGTCATTCTTTCTGTCCAGCTAATCCCTCCCAACGTCTGAATGTGCACATTTCTAAGGCCTCTATTTTTTTTTCTCCAGATTTTTGTTTAGAGTCCAAATCTCTGACCCATACAGCAAGACCGAATATATTACCAAATGTTGAATGTGTTTTTTCATCTTTGTTTATGTTTTGTTTTCCCTGGTCGTCATAATTTTTTTCTTTTCTTTTCTTTTTGCTCCACCTGTTTTAAATAACAGGCGATATAATGATTTATTTTTCGTATGTACAGTACTTGTTTTATACCTGTTGTACTTGGCAACGAGAAATGTCTTAGCTAGCGGGAGCAGAAATGGCTCATTGCAGATGTTATTTCTTATTTGCTAGATTGATTTTTTAATTATTTTTTTTTTAAAAGGAGAAATAATCTGAAAGATATGATGGAAATCTGAGCATCATTTACACATAACAAACTTCTTCGAAATCCTGAATATCTTCACCGTTTAGTTTAAGTTTTTATTCCTGTCAAAACGAACTTTACAAGCTAATTAGAACCGAAGTTTTCATCTTGTGAGACCGAGGTAGAAGGAGATAGTTGTAATGTAGAATCGAAGGTGCAAATCCGAGTTTGTTTTTCACTCACATAACAAACCTGTTTGAAGTTCTGCCTGTTCTCATTTTTCTTTTGCTCAACTTTCCAGTGATAGACGAAGGTTTGAAAACGTTGCCTGCCGCGTTTAATTGAAACCAGAGGTAGTTGCCAAGTCCAGACTAACGTTTAATTTGATGAGGTATTTCTTTCTATATTTCACTCGGCAGCCACTTAGTAAATTTGTTTTCGGGACTGGAAATATTCTTTACTTGGGATGAATTTTTTGGTTACTTCAGTTGCCAATTTGGCCACTACATGGGAAATAACTTTATGGTTTTGAAAAAGGCGAAGACACATTTTATTTTGTTGACGCATAGTTTATAGCGTGACTCTCATTTTCTACCCCCGCGGGGGCCCGGGGTTTATAAGTAGGTTTTTTGCTCCCACCTGCAGGCAATGTAAGCCCACCATCGGTGGGATGTCTTCCAGGGAGTGCCATCATCGACGCTCCACGAGAGACATCTCTTCTCTCTCGCCTTGCTCCTGTCTTCTGTCCCGCTTTCTTACCTCTCTTCTTCTTGATGTGTAAACGTATCTTACCGTGTTTGACACAATATAGCCGTAATCGCGCTGATGTGTCGTTAAACCCCAACACAACAAGAACAACAACAACTCTCATTTTCTTTTTATATTCGCTAGGTCCTCGCGACTATGATGTGTGCTAAGTGTCCGACTACTATTGTAGATTGGCCAGACTATGTTAGCCAAGATTTTGGGATCCGTCAAGTTACTGAGCCATGTGGCGGAGACATCGACAAACTGTTTTAGCTAAGATTTTTTAATACTCCAAGGTTCTGAGCCGTGCGACGGAGAGTTTGAGAAATTAACTAAGTCAGCTGAGATATTTGGGTACTCCAAGATATTGAACCTTGCGACGAAGACATTTTAGCTAAGATTTTTTACACCAAATAGTACTGAGCCATATGACGGTAAGTCTGAGAAACTATCTTAGGCAAGATTGTTGAATACTGCAAGATATTAAGCCATGCGATGGAGACTTTGAGAGGGCAGAATGTCCAAATTTACCAAATGGAAACATGCAAGAACGAAAAACACGAAAGCAAGAGACTGGTGTTCCAATATAGGAAAGCCACTAAAAATTCCCGAACGGCAGAGAATGTCAGTACTCACTTCGAACCATAGACATATATACAAGTATGAGACCCGGCGCGCAGGGACAACTTCCGGTCCAATTTGACCAGCGTTTTTTTTTAATTTTTTTATTATACCCGCTTCTTTCCTAAGCCTGCTCTTCTCCCATAGTTCATCCGTGAGAGTGTGGTTCTATTGGAGCAGTGGCCGCCGTCTACTGGAGCAATGGCCGCCGATAGAGACTGAACATGCGCACCGGGTCTAGTTGTACTAGTATGTCTATGCTTCGAACCCAGAATCATATTCACAATTTTAAGGCAGTATCCAGACACTAACTGATATTAAATGGAAACGTAGTGATCAAAGGAGATCCTACCAGAGCTAGCAAACGATGATAGCCAGGTGTATTAGTAGACCCCTCCGGTCTCGGCAGACAATGGCAGCGCCTTGTTGAGTCACTCCAGTGCTGGTGGGAACATTGTCTGGGGTGTCTCAGCAGTCCAGTCTGTGGCTGGCAGTCGCTACCACTTTGTTTTTCTTAAACCTTCCAACCCAAAGAAAGTAGGATTATCTCGGCTTTACTTGGCTGCCTGTTTTTGCTGATAATTTTTTTGGTTAGAAATTTGGAATTGGGGAAATTTTGCCCGGACAGCGGCAGCCCGCCTACTCTTTATCGATGCAGAACTGCCAGGGGTTCTTTAACGTGCGTAATGTACACATGGGACCTTGTGTGTACTAGCCTTTATCCGAGAAGGCTAGACGTCGGGCTTCCCTACCTAGAAGAAGCCAGGGGACCGGTGAGTCACTGAAAAAAAAAAACGTTTTTCAATCTTTGTTTCCTTCCATCCCCCAGTGGGAGGATTCGCGAATGAACCCATAACCTCACGAGTGAGTTTTCACCCTGAAGCAGACACCAAATCACATAGCTACGGCGACCGCCTTTTGCCAGTTGTTGCAGACAAAAGTTGTACGGCGGGCAGATGGCTTGGTTTTGTTGTCTGTCCTTGTGAGATCATGACAAACAAATGCCTTACTTAAAATAC
Source organism: Peronia peronii (assembly GCA_039654565.1). NCBI lineage: Eukaryota > Metazoa > Mollusca > Gastropoda > Systellommatophora > Onchidiidae > Peronia > Peronia peronii. The sequence goes on from JBCEWB010158054.1 coordinate 8,440, forward strand.
ATAGTATCTGACGCATAAACTGCAACAGCCAATGGACAGAAGAAACGGGAAAGAAAGACAACAAAACTAGGCGTATTGGTGACTTGCAGCCGAATCTTTTCATGAGACCACGATAATCGCTCATTTTCCTATCTGCTTCTTTAATATTTGGCATGCTGAGTGTTAAGAAATGGGAGTGAAGCTGTTTACCTCTACTCCCATGACTGACAAGTGCAGAGAGATTCGATCTTTGACCTACGCGTCTGATAAGTCTGGACCGACGCAGATCGCACTTCCATTTAGCCCAACATCAAACGTCTATTTCATCCACCAGTTCACTTCTTTTATGATCGGCACATCGATTTTTTTTTCTCCGCCATAGTTATATTATAGTCTGTGAAACATTTGTTTATGAAGCGAGACATTATTCGTCGTAATTTACAGTTACCGAACAGATTGGTTTTATCCTGAAAGTGACATTCACTGGATAAGTTATCAGTAATACAATCGTACAGCTGACTTTGAATACTGAAAAAATGAAAGGTACAAATGTGCTTTCATTTGCGACCGTAGACAAACTGATATCTCGAGCTCGCGTCTGGATTTTGTAACTTCTCATCAGAACAGATGGAAATGGCTCTATAGAGCTTTCATCCCGCGTTATCTTAAAGATAACGGAGGCTATACATTGAATTAGAAATAACTACACAAGACACTTTCACCAAAGGGAACATGATCTAAAAGCCTTTGCCCTTTGAGTTTGAAATCGATTTACGCAGTATGTGACTTTCCTCATCACAGGAAATGTATTTAGTACTTTGTGTTACTGACAGGTGGCATAGATCAGACTATGCATCACATTCATTATCAAAGAAAATTCTTCGTGTTTGAGCTCTGTGATCTGTACAGATGGTATTTATCAACAGGACAGCCGGCCTTTGCTTTGAAGTGCTACGTTATTCCAGTTCAGTTTGTCGCTCTGCATATCCCAGAAGTATAGAATTATGAAGAGTGGGAATGCAATATGGTACAAAGTCGATTTTCCCCCTCTCTCTCTGTTTTAATGTTATTCATCCTGCCATATTTACACCTCTAGCTCTATGTTGTCTATGCCTTCATCACTCTACAGAAAAAAAAAGCAACAAAAACTAAAAGTGAAATTGAATAAAACATGTCCATTTCTAAGTTCATCGATAAACAAAAGAAGAGGAAGAAGAAGAAGAAAGGAAGAAGAAGAAGAAGAAGGAGAAGAAGAAGAAAAAGAAGAAGAAGAAGAAGAAGAAAAAGAAAAAGAAGAAGAAGAAGAAGATGATGATGAAGAGGAAGAAAAACAATAGCATCAACATCAACAACAACAAAACGGGAATGTAATCAAAACTTCCAATTATTATCACCCGAATTCGAATCTGATAACTTGGTATCGTTTGCATTTACCACTTTTCCCATATCTAAATTATACGAGCTACAGAATGGTTGGTATGGTCAGCTTGTGTCAAATTGCCCTTCTGGGACGGGGGTATTTGGCAATGCTTTGCAGCAAAGCGGATTCAGCTTCATCTTCTTGTGTGTGTGTGTGTCTGTGTGTGTGTGTGTGTTGTGTGTGTGTTGTGTGTGTGTGTGTGTGTTCGGAGAAAAGGGGGACCAAAGGATATTTGAGAGATTGTTTCAGCAATGAAAGGGGGAGAAATTTGATGGCCAATCTGGGTAAACGCAAGCTTGAAGGCATATGCAGGTGCGTGCGTGCGCGCGTGCGAGTGTCCGTGCGTAGTTGCCTGCGTACGCATGTGCGTGTGGAAAGGCAAGATAGGGTGAGAGTTTAGTGTTTAATCTTTCATGTGCCAAGTGATTGAAACGAACCTGGTGAGCAAATTTATCGTGGAAATCCAGGAGGGATTTTGAGGTGATCCGTAAAACAGCGGTGATTACAAGGTTTGAGCAGGATGAGATTCGTTCTCGTCACGGCCATTGCCACCACCACCACCACCACCACCACCCACCACCCACCACCCACCACCACCACCACCATCACCATCATCATCATCATCATCATCATCATCATCATTTTACGAAAAATGTCTTAAACTTTAGACGACTGTCCAC